>JAYJMB010044574.1:0-31203 GCA_036873735.1 Pouteria campechiana
ATCCCATTACGGGTGCCAGGGTGAGAAAGTGAAACTCGACTACCCCACCCTAAAAGTGGGCAGATCGAGGTGAAAATTAGGGAAAATGCCCACCATTGCGCCTCGAAAAGTGGGGCATGACAATATATCAGTGTTATAAGAATTGGACTAGATGGCTCGACCACCAACTGGTCCAAGCACTGGTTTGATTAAGGCTAGTTTGATCCAATATTAAAAAACTACAAGAACTGAGGTTTGACTAGTGAACCAAGTCGAACCGGTTCATCCTTAAAATAAAAAAAATAATAAAAATTCTTAATTTAGAAATTAAAAAAACCTACATGCAAATTGCCTTCTATGCCGAAGACAACAAACCCACCCCATTCTAATTTTAGCAATTGCCACTCAGTCTCCGGTGGCCATTTACGACAGCTAGCCTTCGAAACCCCCCCCCCCTCTCTCTCCCTCTCTATCTTCAGTCTCTAGATCCAACATCCCATCCCAAGGCATGCCAATTTTGACATCCAGCCGTCGGAAACCCCCCTCCATCTCTCTCCCTCTCCTTCTCTAAGCACCCGATTCAACATCCAGACATCAGAAACCCCCTTCTCTTTCTCTCCCTATCACTCATCTCGCCTCAAAGAAATAGGGGAAGCTTTCCAGCCATTCCAATTAGTGGTAGTGGTGGCCATCGATGACCGTGACATCCCTTCCAGCTCCGGCATCTCCCACTTCCAGCTCCAGCATCTTCATTTTCCAACTTTAGTGTCTCCATTACCGACAGCGGTAGCTCCAACGTCTCTAGCATCCCTTCCGGCTCTGACATTTGCGTCTTCTTCAGCTCCGACATCTCCACATTGATGACAGTAGCATCTTCTTCAGCTTCGATGCATCCTTCAACTCCGGTGGGCAGTAGTAAGGTTTTTTTCCAGTTTTTAAATCTATGCTTTATTATTTTCTATTTTTCAAGCCTGTGATTTTTTAATGTTAGCAATTGACATGTGTTTGTTATTTATGCTTAAACCTTTAAATAATTATGTGAATTTGACTTGTAGGCTTTTAAAATATATCCAACTCACCTAAAAATTAGTCTGCCCCATTGGTTTCAAATGCAACACCTCCTATTACTCCTACTAGTACTACAGAATCAGAATAAGGGGAAGGATTGATATTGCATGGAATCATGTTTCAGAGTTAGAAAAAATAGATTTAAATGTTTTTGTTGTGGAAAGATTTTCAGTGGTGGAGGGGTTCGCAGGGTGAGAAAGCATCTAGCTAACATTAAGGGTGATGTTGCTTCTTATAAGAAAAATCCACTAAAGGTTTTAATAGAGATAAAAGGGGACATTAAAAACATTATTTCAACAAATACCAAAAAACCATTTACTCCAAAACCTAGCCCATTCTCATTATTTTTAACTATTAATGAGGATGTTGATGATGATGCTGAGGTCCCAGTTTGAAAAAAAAATGTAGAAGGCAATTCCAAAAAAATGAAGGGATTAGCAAGAGGCAAGCAACCATCAATTAGAAGTGCTATGGCTGGTGAAGATGCCATTGAAAGAGCACATCTCGAAGCTACAAATTAGTTTTATGAGTCATGCATTCCATTTAATGTTGCAAATTCTCCACGTTTTCAAGCTATGTTTGATTCTGCATTAACAATTGGTTATGGATATAAAACAAGTATTTTTCATGATTGGCGTGATTTCTTGCTCAAAAAAAGTTTTGAAGAGTTGAAAGAATACATTGATTCTTTCAAAAAATTATGGAAAGAGTTTGGTTATACAATTATGGCCGATGTATAGACAGACTAGAAGGGAAGGACTTTAATAAATTTTTGATTTATTATGCTAAGGGAACTATATTTTTAAAGTCCATTAATGCCTCTGAGCATGCAAAAACTAGTGACATGCTTGCTTAGTTGCTTATTGGTGTTGTGGAAGAAGTTGGTCCTGAAAATGTTGTCCAAGTAGTGACCGATAATGCAGCCAACTACAAGCTTGCAGGTTTTGCAAGATCGATATATTGTATAGACACCATGTGTACCACACTATCTAGATTTAATGGTGGAAGATATTGTTAAGTTTGATGATTTTAAAGAATTAATCAATCAAGCTTAGAGTATTAGCACTTTTATTTATAATCATAGCTTTGTTTTGAATTTGATGAGAAAATTTACAGATGGAAAAGAAATTATTTGACAGCTATTACTCAGTTTGCAACTCAATTTCTTGCACTTTAAAGTTTGTTGAGTTGTAAAAATCAATTGTGAGTTATGATGACAAGTAAAGAATGGGTTGAAAGCAAATGGGTTAAAAATAAAAAAGGCATTTTTTTTTATCTAATTTGATTCTATCTACTGCATTCTAGGATAAATGTTTGATAGTTATGCAAGCCTTTGAGCCACTTGGTTGTGTATTAAGAATGTTAGATAGTGATGAAAGGCCATCTATGGGATACATTTTTGAAAATATGCAGAGAGCTAAGAATGCTGTGAAGAAATCACTCTTGAAATTTAAGATGAATAGTGAACCCTTCATCTCAATTATGGATTCTCGATGGGACCATTAACTTAGTCATGTTGAACATACTATCTAGCTTGATTTTAAGGATGAACATTCTTAACCAACTAAGTTTTGATGATGAGCAAAGACACGAGTGAAACTTTAAGATACTAATAATTTGTTCTCAACTATATTTCAGAAACATTGACCCATACTCAACTTGAGACTAACATTCATGATGATCAAAGGAAGAAACAAAGTATATGCCCTTTGAAAATAGGTATATAAATTTTGTATATACTTAAAACAAGAAAATAAATTTTAAAGTATTCAAGACATGCTTCGGAGCCAACATAAACATCTTTGAAGTCATCGCAACACACTTCGGAGTAAATTGGAATGCTTTGAAGTAGTCACAAGACACTTCAAAGTAAATAGACAAGCTTTGGAGTAAACAAAGCATACTTCAAAGTTAATTGGAAAGCTTCAGAGTCAGCTTAAGACAAGCTTCAGAGTTATCACAAGGTGCTTCAGAGTAATCACAAGCATACTTCGGACTCAATAGGAAAGCTTCAGAACTGTCACAACATACTTTGAAATAAACAGGGAAGTTTCGGAGTTGTTACAGTACACTTCAGAATCAACAAGAATAACTTTGGAGTTTATTAGGTAAGCTTCGGAACTACGAACATACACTTTAGAATTAATTAAATACGCTTTGGAGTCAACAACCTTACTTTGGAATTATCAAAACCTTACTTCAAAGTCAGCAAGTATACTTCGAAGTAGTCAAATAGTTCTTCAAAGTCATCTTTTGTAAAGCATTAAAGGTTCAAAAATTTTGAAAACCTCTCTGCAAAGAAATGTCTCAAATAGAATGATTTATCGTCACTTTGAAAAATCTGAAGAAAACAATTCAGAGCATCTAAAATCATTCAAGACATTATCTATTCAATCGTCACTTTAAAGTAACCGAAGAAGCTACTTCAGAGCCTCCGATACTCATGTGAACGTTAAGAAAAGTCAGTGACAAAGTTACAGACCAATACCAAATTGCTGCAAAGTCAGACGTTAGACAAAATATTAAGTGCAGAAAAATATTTTCAAACATTTGAAAGTCTACCAAAGATAGCAATGGAAAAATCACTCTTGACTCGTAAAAGAGGCGTTCAAATGCAAAAGAAAATAATCGAATATATTGAAAATACCAAAAATACAAAGAAGCAAAAGTTTTGAGCATTCAACATCTTCCTTCAAAGTTCAACTCCAACGGTTATAACTTTGTTAGAAGCTCTCAAAGTTTAAATCACTTCATAATCAAGGAGTTTGAATCTTTTAATCTTATTGTTTATTCATTTATTTAAAGTTCTGAATTTATGTACAAGTCTTCCTAAGTAAGAGACATTAATTTGTACACTTTGTTTTAGCATCTGGTAAAACAAGCAGAGTGCTTTGTTTCTATGTATTGAGATAAGCAAGTAGGGAACTTGTTGAAAGGATACAAGTTTGTTGGTGAGTTTTGAAAACCAACAAATTGTAAAATTTTTTGGTTAGCTTGGAAAACTAGTAAGTTGCTTGGTAAGCTTGTTGGAAAACCAATGTGTATTTGATTAGGTTGTCAAGGTATTAGAGAAACCTAAGATCAATAGAGGAGATTGACTCAGAGAAGTGGAGTAGGAACCTAGGAAGGGCCGAACCACTATAAAAATCTTATGCTGTGTGTTATGCAATTTGTTCTATTTATTCATTTAAAAGCTCAATTCACCCCCCCCTGAGATACCATTGTGTAAGGGACCAACAAGTGGTATTAGAGCAGGCTTCACTAGTTAAATTTTGATTATCAATATATTAACTTGTGAAGAGATTCAAATGGTTGGCATGTTTCACAATACATCTGCTGAAAGACAATCACCAAGAGCTTAAAGAACTTAGGAGAAAAATATGAAGAATCCAAGCTAATAAAGAAAATATTGAGATCTCTACCTAGACACTAGATGCCTAAAGTGACTGTCATACAGGAAGCAAAAGATCTAACCAAGGCGATAGTAGAAGAACTCATGGGAGTACTCATGACCCATGAAGTAGAAATGAAACAAAAAGTACCAGAAGAAGTCAAAGGTAAGAAAACAATAGCTTTGCAAGCAGAATCAGAAAATAAAGAATCCTTAGAAGAAGCCTCAACTAGTGAAGATGATGAGGATATGACAATGATAACTAGGAGATTTAGAAACATGCTCAAAAAAAGATTTGAAAATAATTCCAAGAACTTCAAAAGCAAAGATAAGAAAAAGGAAGTTCTAATCTATTACAATTGTAGCAAGCCTGGGCATATAAAGTTTGACTACCCAAAACCAAATAAAAAGAAAAGAGACAAGAAGAAAATGTATAACTCTTGCTTTGACAAAAAGAATATTTCTAATAGCAAAAAATTTGGAAAGAAGAAGAAAGTTATGGCTACATGGGAAATGCTGAAAAACATGATGCAAGAAAGCTTGAGAGAAGAAGAAGAAGAAAATGAAGCTCAATTCAACTCACTTAGATTCAAAGAAAAGGATCAAGAAGAGCATCATACAGGAATAAGCTTTATGGCCATTCATAATGATGAGGTAAATTTGAAACATGAAATTTTTGATATTGAAGAATTATTAGAAGAACTATATTCAGATTTCAAAACATTAAAAGCTAAACACAAGGAAACTAAAAGAGAACTTGAAAGAATAATTAATGAATGCTCTAAATTAAAATAAGAAAATACATTGCTCAAAACTGACTAGAACATAAATATAGAACTTGAGCAAATTAAAGCAGAAAATCATGCTCTTAGAAGAACCTTAACTACTACTTTATTTAAACTAAAACAAAGAAAGATATATGAAACCAAAGAAAGAAAAATCATAAAAGAAATTAGAACCCAAATAGAATATGATTTGGATTCCTAAAATAGTTGCTAAAGTTGTAAATGCAATGATATATCCTAAAAATAAATTAGTAGCATCTAAAAAGTAATGAGTGCCAAAATATTCTGCTACTAACCCACCTGGACCCATTCTTAAATGGGTACCAAAAGTTATAGCTTAATTTTATTACTGCAGGTGTGTTTAAGAGCCATAGAGAATAGCAAATGGTACATTAATAGTGGTTGCTCAAGACATATGATAGGAGAAAGGGAGCTGATCACAGAACTAAAAGCTAAAAATGGAGGAACAGTTACCTTTGGGGATAATGGAAATGATAGAGTGGTTAGAATTGGTAAAATTGGCTAACATTTCTCTATTAAAATTTTAAATGTTTTACTAGTAGAAGGATTAAAATACAATCTTTTAAGTGTAAGTCAATTCTGTAATAATGGTTACAAAGTTTTGTTTGAATCTCATACTTGTTCAATATTAGATAGTTCAAATTCAGTTGCAGTACTTGGAAAAAGATATGGAAATGTATATTTGGTGGATTTATATGATATCCAAGTGAAATGTCTTGTTATTAATGACAATGAACCCATGCTCTGACATAGAAGGCCCTAATATGCGAATAAAAATTTGATTGAAAGATCATATAATAAGAATTTAATTGTTGGCTTACCAAAACTCAAATTTGATAATAAGTTGAGTGATGCTTGCATGAAAGGCAAGCAAGTAAAAGAATCATTCAAATCAAACAAAGAAGTATACCAACCAAACCCCTTTAGTTGCTACATATGAATTTAGTTGGACTAATAAGAACAAGAAGCCTTGGAGGGAAACATTACGCATATATCATTATAAATGACTTTAGTAGATTTTCCTGGGTAAGGTTTCTAACATCCAAAGATGAAGCTTTTTCATTCTTTGAGGTATTTTCCAAACATGTACAAAATGAACAAAGCTCTCATATAGTTACCATAAGAAGTAATCATAATGGAGATTTTAAAAATCATAGATTCACTAACTTCTGCGAAAACAATGGAATTCTTCAAACTTTCTCTGCACCAAGAACACCCCAACAAAATGTAGTAACTGAAAAAATAGATCCTTGAAAGAGATGGCAAGCACATGGCTGAGTGAATATAGCTCACCCACAATATTTTTGGGCTGAAGCAATGAACACAGTATGTTATATTATTCACAAAATTTTTGCTAGATCCATACTCAATAAAACTCCATTTGAAGTATATTATGGCAAGAAGCCAAATATTTCATATTTTCATACTTTCAGTTATAAATGCTTTATTCTTAACAATGGCAAAGAAAACTATGGTAAATTTAAAAGCAAATCTGATGAAGGAATTTTTCTTGGTTATTCCATTATTAGTAAGGCATTTAAAGTCTACAATCTGAAAAATAAGACTGTAGAAGAATCTATTCATGTAAAGTTTGATAAAAGTACTAATTTCCCTATGAGGACAAGTGATTTTGATGATGAGATAAGAGAACTTCAATTGAGAAAATGAAAATACAAGACAAAGAAGGAGAACCTTCCCAATCAGAAACATGAATGGATGAAGAGGAAACAAATGATGGGCCATCCATCGTGAGGTAAACAATGAAGGTAACAATATTTTTTCTAAAGATTGGAGATTTATGCATGATCACCTTGAAAGTTAGGTAATTGGTGATGTATATGACAAAGTCAGAACTAGATCTTTTTATCACCAAATATATGGTAATTTTGCTTTTATTTCTCAATTAGAACCAACTTGCATAGAATAAGCTTTAAAAGATGAAAAATGGATTTCAGCTATGCAAGAAGAATTAGACCTATTCAAAAGAAATAATGTGTGGACTATTGTTCTAAGACCAAATCATCAATCTGCTATAGGAACCAAATGGGTCTTTAGTAAAAAATTAGATGAATATGAAATTGTAGTAAGAAATAAAGCAAGATTAGTAGCAAAAGGGTACTATTAGGAGGAAGGAATTGATTTTGAAGAATCATATGCTCCTGTTGCAAGAATTGAAGCCATTAGAATGCTTTTTGCATTTGCATCCTTTATGAATTTCAAGTTATATCAGAGAGTGCATTCTTAAATGAATTTATTAATGAAGAGGTTTATGTAGAACACCCACCTAGGTTTGAAGATCCTCATAACCCAAATTATGTATTCAAACTAAAGAAAGCCCTCTATGGTTTAAAATAGGCTCTTAGAGCCTGGTATGAAAGGTTAAGTAAATTTCTTATTGAGAAAGGTTTTTCAAGAGGTAAAGTGGACACTATTCTCTTCATAAAACATGCAACAAAAGATATTCTTATAGTTCAGGTTTATGTTGATAATATAGTATTTGGTGCAACTAATGAAAATCTTTGCAAAGAATTTTCTAAAACAATGTAGGGAGAATTTGAAATGAGCTTGATAAATGAACTCAAATTCTTCTTGGGACTGCAAATCAAGCAGATGAAAGAAGGAATTTTCATTCACCAAGCCAAATACACAAAAGAACTGCTAAAGAGATTCAACATTGAAGATGGGAAAAGGTATAGAACACTAATGAGTACATCGATAAAATTGGACAAAGATAAAAAAGGTAAGTCTTTTGCCAAAAACTTTATAGAAGCATGATTATCTCATAGTTCTCTAAGAAACAAACATCAGTTGTATTATCAATTGCTGAGGCTAAATATGTAGCAGCAAGCAGTTGCTATGCATAGATACAATGGATGGAACAATAATTAAATGATTTTGGCATTAACTTTGTCGATATACCTATTAGATGTGACAACACTAATGCTATAAATCTGACCAAGAATCTAGTTCTACATTCTAACACTAAGCATATAGAAATCAAGCATCATTTTATTAGGGACCATGTTCAAAACCATGACATTTGCTTAGAATTTGTCTCAAAGAAAATCAGCTGACAAATATTTTTACGAAACCACTTCTAGAAGAAAGATTTAACATGATAAGAAGAGAACTAGGCATTCTAGATCCAAGTACATAAAATGCTTAATTTATCAAATAAATTAGCCATTTTGTGTTCTCATCTATGTAAAACATAAAATACAATACATTATATCCTTTTATTTTCCAAGAAATGTATTGATGCATATTTAATTATCTATCTTGGTAGTAATTCGTATATGAATGTATATTAATGGATAAAAAGGATAATTAATATATAAAACTTAAAATTCAAAACTCCAAAAATTCATTTTATAAAATTTCAGAGTTAAGTTAGATTTCATACTTCATGGCCTTCGAAGCTCACTTTGGAGCCTCCGAAGGCCCAAACAAAAGCCTCAGAAGTAATACATTGGAGCATCCAAAAATCCCAAAATCAAATCATCGCCTTCGAAGGATCTCTTTTGGAGCATCCGAAACCAAAACCCATTAGTGTTTTGGAGGACTTTTAAACCAAATGACCAAATCCAAAAGCAATCAAACCATTTAAGTGCTTGAAATCTCTCCAAAGAACTAAATTCGTCTTCTCCAAATTCTTGATACCTCCCTTTCAGAGAAGACTCTCTATCTTCCCGTTCTTTTCGAATCTCAATCTCAACTGTCTGTCTCCCTTCCTGCCTTCTCCAACATCTTACTTAAAAATCCCATTTCCTTTCTAAAACCTATATTTCTCTGTCGAAATGGTGAGAACAAAAGGATCAGAAAGCAAAAGAAAGGAAAGAGATGATTCTCCACAGAGAAGAGGAACCAAAAAGGCCAGACTAGAAGTTGGTACATTTGAGGTAATTTTTCTAAATAGCTCATCTACCTACTGTAGATTTTCAGAAAGATATGAGGATAGGAGAATAGTAAAAGGGAAAATTTTTAATTTTGAAGCCTTCGGTATGCAATTAGAAGTGTCTACATGCTTAGAATACCAAGGTTGGAATGAATATGTGAGTTACAGAGACAGTCTATATCCTAGACTTATAAGAGCACTGATCTGTAATCTCAATACAAGGTTAGAAAAATTGTGGATAGGAGAAACAAAGATTGAACTATTCATAGAGAGTTTAAGAAATTATTTCAATCTCTCTGAAGAAAAAGAAAAGATAGTATGGTCTTCTAGAGCAAATCTATTCTCAGATTTAGCAGAAATAAAAATAAATGAGAAGAAAAATTATCTACATGCTAGTCACCTGAATGTAAATCTCAAGTTAGCATATCTTATTGTTATGAACAATGTTTATCCTGATGGTCCCTAACTAAATGGTAGCTTAAGAGGGAGGGTGGGGGGGGGGGGGGGGGTTAATTGAACTTCTAAAAATTTTGGCCAATAAATGATTATATGTGCTTAAAGTGAAAAGGAGAGTGACTTGTAGCACATATATAGTATTTTTATAGTGGTTTGACCCTTTTTGGGTTCCTAATCCACTTCTCTAAGTCAATTTTCTTTACTAAACTTAGGTTCTACTATAACACTTGTTGGTTTTACAAGTTCACCAACAACTTACTAGTTTTCCAAGTTCACTAGAAACTCTTACATGTTGGTTTTCAAGTTTACCAACTAACTTACGGGATTTCAAAGCTAACCAGAAACTTTTGCAAATAGTTAGTTTTATCAAGCTTACTAACCAACTCTTGATTTTTCAAAATAAAGTGTATAATGATAATGCCTCTTATTTTAGGCTAATATGTATGAAAGCTAAAGATTAATTGAAAGAATAAAATAAGCAATGAGATCAGATTCAAACTCCTTTTAGAGTTGATGTAGATATGATATTGAGAATTTTGAAAGCTTTGGCAGTGACATAGCAGATGGCATCAAATGATGGAAAGTGTGAATGCCTTTCTCTTAATCAACAAAATGATTTTCTGTATAATCTCTCTTAGTTAAACAGGATTTGAATTTTTTGCCATTGCAACCTTTAGCATCATTTTCAAAAAAGTCAGGCAGGTTTGGTGATGACTTCTGTGTGTTGTTGGAGTTCAAAAATTCTGAATAGAGTGCTCAGAACTTGTGTGCTTTAGTTTATGCCTTAAAAGAATTTCTAAAGTGGTTCTGTAGAACTTCTGTGGTTAGTAAATTTTTGCTAGTATCCTCATTAGATTTTCTGTCTGCTTTCTTATTCTTCAATAGTTACCTTTGAATCTTCTGAAGAACTTTTGAGTATCTTCTGGTTCACTTATAAAGCTTAATCTTTACTTTTGTATATCGTCATTTAATCATCTTGAACTGATCATGTCCTGATATTTCTTCTAACTTGATTCTGCATGATTTATGCACTGCTTCTGTGTATCGTAATTTTGCTTCTGACTTGTTTCTGTACATTGTAATATTGTTTCTACATTACTTCTGTGCATTGTATCCTTGTTCTGTCTGACTTCTATATAGCGTTAACTTTCTTCTGTTATGTTTTTGAATAACTTACTTGACTTCTATGCTTCTTCTGTGTTTCTTCTGTTGTTCAATTTTGTTTCTTAAGAAGTTCTAGAATGCTTCTGATCTGGTTCTGAGTTGCACCTGTTTGCTTTTGAGTAAATCTGATTTTTTCTTAACCTTTGATCTTTTCATGCTTAACTTAAAAGCAAGTTCTGACATGCTTTTCTGTTGCTTTTGAACATCTTTATATTTGAGCATTCCGTTTTACTTTCCTTGATCTATTTTTGATATTAATATTGCAACATTTGGAAAGTGAATTATTGGTACCTCGATTCTTCACTCAATTGTTTCTTCATCATCAAAACTAAGTTATTTGATCTCATTCATCATCAAAATTAAGCTTAGTAAAGGGGTTAGACTTATCATTCTCCCCTTTTTTTATGATGACAAAATATTTAAGTGATAACCTTTCATAAAAATTTTAGAATATGCAATGTATGCAACATGCTTCTTAGTGGGGCTCCCCCTGCATGGGTGAGTTCCTTTTAGTATGTGCTCTAAAAAAATTCATGCTTTCTTAATTTTTCTTTTATTTTTCTCTATATTTTTGTCATAATAAAAAAATGCAGTAAAGAAGGAATAATTGTATAATAAAACTTTATACAACAATAATTATACAACAAAGATTCAACAATAATTACATAGCAAAGATTCAGCATACAATAGAAATGATAGTTGATACCATCATTGAGAAATGACTGAATTTAGAATAAGAAGATGTGAGTTTTAAGAATAACAGTCAATTTTCTTGGTTTTCTGGTGTATGTGAGAGGGAAGAAATGGGGAATATCAGAAGAGAGAGTAGGAGTTTCTATGTTTGTGGAGGATGAAGGTTATGTGGTGGATGACTTGGGTTTTGAAACAGTTTTCTTAGGAGGAGGAGGAGGAATGAAAGTGGGATCTTTTGGAATTACAGTGGGGGGGGGGAGTTCATAAGTGTATGTAATTTGTCCACAGCCGATGACAAGGACGAAATCAATACGATCTTTATAGGTTGGATCTAGTAACTCAGGAAAAACTGGATGAAGTCCTTTTACAATGTTTTCTATGTTGGCATTCATTCTTGCAGTGTATTCTTGATGGATCATTGTTATGTGAGATAAAGGAGCCTTTTGTGTTCCTTTGGAGAGAGGAGCCTTTTTGTGTTCCTTTGGAGGTGGAATCCTTGGTTGCCTCTTACATTTGGTCTGAATAGTTTATTGTATTGGAATTAAGGATGGTTTTATTTTTGGGACTGTAGGAGGTTTTCTGGTTTTCTTTGGAGGCAGTGACATTTTTGGTTATGGAGTGGGTGGTGGTTTTGAAGAATTGATGCATATTTTGTGAGAAAGAGGTGGATTATCAAGTTGAGGATAAGGAATTAGAAGATTGTCAGCAATAGCTTACAAGTTTGCTGTAGAATAGAATAGATATTCTTCCTCAGTTATAAAGATGTTATTGAAGGGTCCTGAGGGAGATGAAAACACTATTCTAGTGAGTCTTGATGCTGGAAACATCTGAAGAAGCTTTTCAGTATATGCATGTTTAAAGATACTATCTAAGGAATGTTGATTTCATGACCCTTGGGTGTGAGAGGTAATCAAGGATTAGCATGATTCTAGAAAGAGTATTCTGATTCATGATTTGTGGAAATGGAAGTGTAGAAGGATGGATGCAAAGATTGTGAGCTATGAACATTCTTACAATGTTAGAGTTTAGTTTTGATTGAGCAAAGAATTCAGAATATGCGAGTCTGATTGGATGATAGATGCGAAGATTAATATCATAGATTTCTTCTTTTGGTTTTGGAGGAGAATGTGGAGGACTTTTTGGTGGAGAGGGTGGATATAACCATTCTGGAGGGGGTTTGAAACATGGTGGACGAAGTAAAGGGTTGTCCTATTCTGGTGGGTCTTCCTTAATTTGTTCAGGAATTATTTCTCCAGATCTGATAAGATCCATTAATCCCCAATCACAGTATTGTGGAAGAAAAGATGTGATAGTAAGTGGAACTTCAGTAGGATACTTTCCATACTTGAGAATGGCTCTATGTGGATTGGAAAAATAATCCTCTGGGTAGTTGGATAAAGGTTCAATGGGAATGAAGTTTGGAAATACAAAGGAAGGCTGATTATGTGTGGGAGTTTGAGTGTTGTCTTCTGTGGTTAGAACTGATGGTGGTGGTGATGGAGGAGAAGTTTATGTTGGAGGAGGGGAAATATATGGGATAATGGAAATTATGTAGATAGGTTGATTCACAGTTTGATTAACATTTGGAATAATGGGGGGATGATAGATGTGGAGATTTTGAGGTGGAAGACATTACTATAATAGGAGAGTTTGTTCTAGGTGGAGAGAAATGATGTAGTGGTGAAGAATAATGAGTTGGAGGTGGAGAGAAATGATGATGATAGGCTTGAACTTTGAATGATTCTGCTAGTAATTGTAGAGAATCAAGTCTTTGGTCAATCTTATCGACTATTAGGATCATAGATGACATGGCAGTGGAAAGATTATGATCTATTCTATTCATTTAGAAAGCTAGAGTAGGCAAATAATGTTCAATCATCTTCAATCTATTCTTTAGTTGTTGTGGGATTGGTGTAGTGGGAATTGAAGTGGTTGGTGTGGTTGGTTGATGAGGTGGGGGAATGGAGGATTGAAGCTGAGTTTGAGAGAGTCTAGGAGGTACAGCTACTATACTCTCTTCTCTATCTTCTATTTCTATTTTTTCCTCATTCCTTTCTGTGGCTTCGTCTTTTGTTGGCTCTTACACAGTATCTTGCCTTCTTTCTTCTTCTCCAGTTTCTGTTCTCTTTATTTGCTCTTCTTTTCTTGGCTTTTGGGAGATCCACCCTTGTGGAGTCAGCTTGAAACCAATTCTCTTTACTGTGTCTTTATTAATTTCTTCTTTTGCCAGATAGTCTTCTCCATCTTCCTTGGAGAGGTCAACATTTGTTGTCTTCATGATCTTGCTCATGACCATCCCATAAGGCAGATAGTACTTGGTGGAAGTCTTTACCAAGTAAAATTAATCAGCTATTATTTGAGCCAAATCTAATCTGTTCCTATGCTTTATTGCCCATAAAATCTTGGCTTCTTTCTTAAAAATCTGATCAAGATGGGAGCAGGTGAATGGAGGGAAAATGTAGATGAAGAAAGGATTTTGAATTGCTTTTCTGTGGAACGAGCTCAGAGATATGAGATAGTGGTGCAAAATTTTTGATTTTATGGTTTTAGAAGAGGGCGGAGCTTCTGTTGAGGTTTAACAGAAGTTTTGTGCAATATAGAGTTTACATAGAGTTTCTGAGTTAATAGCGTCAGAAGTTCTGTGCACCTTGCGTAGAGGTGGAATTTGAGAGGTGGAAGTTCTGTGCGGTACAGAAGTTCAACAGAACTTCTGTATTTATGATCTCAAAAGTTCTGCAGAATAGATTTTAGGCATGCAGAAGTATGGCTTTCAAGAGACACTTGTGATAGAAGTTCTAAGTGAATGTCACAAAACTTCTGTGTGACTTATGTTCTACTTTTAGTGGTTTGACAAAGTTTCTGTGCTTCTTCTAAAGCACTTTAAGATAAATTTAGAGATTGTGTTTCACTTTTGACATACTTTTGGATCAATTTATTTAATATTTACTAGTATTTTTAGGCATTTAAATGTTAGGATTAAATATGCATTTTATGATCAAGAATCTATTACACCGAGTTCTCTTCTAATCTTATAGAATCTATCTTCTAAAAGAGGTTTTGTAAAAATGTCTGCTTACTGATTTTCAATTGGTACATATTCTAAGTAGATATCATGATGTTGCTCATGGTCTCTAACGAAATGATGTCTGACCTCTATGTGTTTAGTATCATGATGTTGCTCATGGTCTCTAACGAAATGATGTCTGACCTCTATGTGTTTAGTTCTTGAATGTAGTACTGGATTCTTAGTTAGATTTATTATATTAGTATTGTCACATCTAATAGGAGTATCAATGTCCTTTATTCTATAATCATTCAATTGCTATTTCATCTATAAAATTTATGCACAATAACTACCTATAGGTACATATTCAGCTTCAGCAATTGATAATGCTACAAAAGTTTGTTTCTTTGAAAACCATGATATGATCATGCTTCTAAGAAATTGACAAGTTCCAGAGGTACTTTTTTTTTGTCTACTTTGTACCATCAAAGTCTGAGTCAAAGTACCAAACTAATTCAAAGTTTGAACCTTTTGGATACCATAATCCAAGATTTAGAGTATCTAAAAGGTACTTAAGTATTGTTTTAATAGCAATTAGATGTGATTCTTTAGGATTTGATTGAAATTATACACACATGCATACACTAAACATAATATATCTAGTCTACTTGCAGTGAAATATAAAAGAGATCCTATCATGCTTTTATATAATTTCTGATAGATAGATTTACCTTTTTCATCCTTATCCATTTTGATGGAGGTGCTCATCAGTGTAGCTAATGGCTTTCCTTCTTCCAGAGCAAATTTCTTGAGTAGTTCTTTAGTGTATTTTGATTGATGGATATAGATTCCTTCTTTCATCTGTTTTACTTGAAGTCCCAGAAAGAAGTTCATCTCAGCCATTAAACTGATCTCAAATTCTTCCTGCATTACTTTAGAAAAGTCTTGACATAATTTATCATTAATTGCACAAAATATAATATCATCTATATAAATTTGAACAATTAGGTTACTATTTTTTTCATGCTTGATAAAGAGTGTAGTGTCTACTTTACCTCTTGTAAATCCTTTTTCAATTAAGAATTTACTTAATCTCTCATACCGTGCTCTAGGAGCTTACTTTAATCTATAGAGAGCTTTCTTGAGTTTGAAGACATGGTTTGTATCATAAGGATCTTCAAACCCAGGAGGTTGTTCTACATAAACTTCTTCATTTATAAAACTATTTAGAAATGCACTTTTAACATACATTTGATAAAGTCTAAAGTTCATGAAAGATGCAAATGCTAATAATATTCTAATGGTTCCAATTCTGGCAACAGGAGCATATGATTCTTTAAAGTCTATTTCTTCCTCTTGACAGTGTCCTTTTGCTACTAGTGTTGCTTTATTTCTTATTGCTATACCAGATTCATCTAATTTGTTCATAAAACCCATTTAGTTCCTATTATAGAGTGATGGTTGGGTCTTGGAACAAATTTTCATATATTATTATGTTTGAATTGATCTAATTCTTCTTGCATGGCTATTATCCAATTTTCATCTTCTAAAGCTTCATTTATACAAGTTAGTTCTATTTTAGAGATAAAAGCAAAGTTACCACATACTTGATGATATGAAGATCTAGTTCTTACTTTATCATAAAATATCACCAATTACTTAGTTTTCAGGATGATCATGCATGAATTTCCAATATTTGGGAAGAGTATTGTTACCTTTATTATTTACTTCATTGATGGATGATCCATCATTTTTTCTTCATCTTTGTGTGTTTTTGTTTGTTAAGAATCTTTGTCTTCATCTTGTAATTTTATTTTCTCCATAGAATGGTAAGTTCTCCTATCTTATTATCAAAATCGCTTATTCTTCTAGAGGGGTTAGTACTTTTATCAAATTTCACATGAATGGATTCCTCTACATTCTTATTTTTTAGATTATATACTCTAAATGCTTTACTAACAATGGAATAACCAAGGAAAATGCCCTCATCAGATTTGCTATCAAATTTACCATGGTCTTCCCTTCCATTGTTAAAAATAAAATATTTGCGACCAAAAGTGTGGAAATAAAAAATGTTTGATTTTTTGCTATAATATAATTCATATAGAGTTTTGTTAAGTATGGATCTGGTATAAATTTTGTTAATGATATAGCATGAAATATTCATTGCTTCAGCCTAAAAGTATTGAGGTAAGTCATATTCGCTCAAAATTGTCCTTGCCATTTCTTCCAAGGATCTATTTTTCTTTTCAGCTACCCAAACAACCCAAACAATTCTCAAAATATTATAAATCATACATTAAACCTTTCTCCCATGATAATTTCACAAAATTAATGAATTTTCTCAATTTTTACTATTCATAAAAACCCTATCTTGGCAAAATCATCAATTTTTATGCCCAAATCAGTTCTAACATATCATTAAGCATAGTTAAACTATTTTCCTCATGATTTATACAACACACATCATGAAATTTCTCCCAAAATCACTATTCACAAAATTTATAAAACCTTAGCTAAGCTAAAATAGAAATTCGGATGGGAAAAATTATCTTACTGGAGATTCCAAGCATAAATTCCATCCATGAATAAGAATCCAAGCCCAACACCCCCATTAGCTCACTCCACTTAGAAGAAATCGGTGTTACCACCATCCAAAATTTTAAAACTCAAGCTTAGGGACATGCTTACATGATTTTCCACTTAAATAAGAGATTTCCCAAGCTAAAAGGGCATGAATTTGGGTTGGACAAAGCTAGAGCATGGGTTTGAGGTCTGGGGAAGAAAGAAAATGGAATGGAATAAGAAAATGGGACGGCCCAAGGCCTTAAAAAGTCACATTTTTCAGTGCTCCGGTGTGCCAATGAACCCTTGCCACAGTAGAGAAAAGTCTTACCACAACAAGGTCTTGCTGGAGGCTAAAATATGCAATTTTAGAGCCTTGCCATGGCAGAAAATGACCTTGCCATAGCAAAAAAATTGCCTTGTTGTAGCAAGGTCCTGCTGGATGCCAAAAAATGTATTTTTTGGAGGCTTACCATGGTAGAGAAAAGCTTTGCCATGGCAAGCTCTTTCTATCTGACATAGTGATAGTATTTTGAGCATACATTTTGCATAAAATGTCTAAATGACCTAATTTTTAAGGAATTAGAAAGCTGACTTCAAGGGCTATAACTGTTATGTTAGCAAAATTTTCCAAATCAGCCCTCAAATATATCAAAAATTTTAATAAAGTTATAACTTCCTCATACAACATCAAAATTGAGTGATTTTTCTTCCATTAGTTAGATAATTTCATGATATACAACTTTCATGTTGAAAACCATTTTAAATTAGTCCATTATCTATATATCAAAATTCATTCATAATGAAACCCTTTTTCAAACTTAGCATTTTCACTTATGAAAGATCACCATAGCTATCCTTTTACATAAAATATTTCAAATTTCCCAATAATCGCTTCCCACACATCACATACATAAAATGAATTATGTTCATACCGTTCACTATCTCATTTGAGGTCAATTATCAAAAATCACCTATTCAGTTATTTTTAACCAAAATTTCTCTGAATTTTCTACTCTAATTGACTCCACATTTTAATTTCATTCCAAATTACACCCAAATCTTAAACCAATATTCTCCACACATCACATAATCATATTAGATCATTCATATAGACCATAATCGCGCCTTTGATCAATTTCACCATTTTAGTTCTTTTCCTCTTATTATTTTATATATCCCAAAATACTGAAATTTATAGAATCCATGGTCCAAACTCTACCCATATCCACATGAGAAAATTTCAATTAACTCAAACATCATATAAGGCTATTCGTTCATTAAAATTTCTATGATTTTATGAAAATCACATATTGAGTTCTTTTTACCTAAATGTTTAACTAATAGTTCAAAATTCGAAAATTCTCTCAAATTTTTGATTCAATATCTCATACACATTACATTATACATAGTAATTATGCTACATTAGTCATTCAAGTCATATACATTACTTCACTTGAAATCACTACTTGGGTCAATTTTACTTAAAACTACTAATAAATTCATTCTCCTTGTTCAATTCAGTTTTCTATAACAAATTTCTTTATAAAACACCATGTATCACCTCAATTCCTTATTTTACTAAAATGCAAAAAATTTTCCCAAAATTTCAACACCATAGGTGTTACATGAATATCTTAGGTGTGTATTTGTCTTTTGTGTCTGTAACATTCTTACCATTCTTAACTATGAACCATAGTTGGTAATCTATGGCAGTTAAGAAGTTTTGCATTCTCATCTTCCAATATCCATAATTGGTTCCATCAAAAAGTGTAGGTCTGGAAGTGGATTGCCCTTCTGCAGATGTGTTGTGAAACATACTGGCCGTTTGAATCTCTTCGCAATTTAATATGCTGGCAATTAAATTAACTTAGTGAAGCCTGCTTTGATACCACTTATTGGTCCTAACTAAATGGTAGCTCAAGAGGAGGGGTGGGGGGGATGGTGAATTGAGCTTCTAAAAATTTTGGCCAATAAATGATTATATGTGCTTAAAGTGAAAAGGAGAGTGATTTGTAGCACATACACAATATTTTTATAGTGGTTTGGCCCTTCTTGGGTTCCTACTCCACTTCTCTGAGTTAGTCTTCTTTACTGAACTCAGGTTCCACTATAACACTTGCTGGTTTTACAAGCTCACCAATAACTTACTGGTTTTCCAAGTTCACCAGAAACTCTTACACATTGGTTTTCAAGCGTACCAACTAACTTACTGGTTTTCAAAGCTAACCAGAAACTTTCACAAACAGTTAGTTTTATTGAGCTTACCAACTAACTCTTGGTTTTTCAAAATAAAGTGTACAATGACAATGCCTTTTATTTTAGGCTAATATGTACAAAAGGTAAAGATTAATTGAAAGAATAAAGCAACAAGATTAGATTTAAACTCTTTTTGAAGTTGATGTAGACCTGATGTTGAGAATTTTGAAAGCTTTGGTAGTGATATAGTAGATGGAGTTGAATGATGAAAAATTATGAATGCCCTTCTCTTAATCAACAAAATGACTTTTTGTGTAATGTCTCTTAGTTATCATAGTTGTTTTCTTAATCCTCTTTATATAGGATTTGAATTTTTAGCCATTGCAATCGTTGACATCCTTTTCAAACAAGTTAGGCAGGTTTGGTGATGACTTTTGTGCATTGTCGGAGTTTAGAAATTCTGAGTAGAGTGCTTAGAACTTCTGTGTTTCATTTATGCCTTAACAGAATTTCTGAAGTGGTTTTGTGGAACTTCTGTAGTTAGTAAATTTTTGGCAGTATCCTCTTTAGAATTTTTGTCTGTTTTCTTATTCGTCAATGGTTATCTTTGAATCTTCTAAAGAACTTCTAATTATCTATTGGTTCACTTATAAAGCTTAATCTTTACTTCTTTATATCTTCATTTAATCATGTTGAATCGATCATGTCTCTAATATTTCTTCTAACTTGATTCTGCATGATTTCTGCATTGCTTCTGTGTATTGTAATGTTGCTTCTGACTTGTTTATCTGCATCATAATATTATTTCTATATTACTTCTTTGCATTTTATCCTTGCTCTATCTGACTTCTGTGTAGTGTTAACTTTCTTCTGTTATGTTTTTGTATAACTTACTTTACTTCTGTGCTTCTTATGTGTTTTTCTATTATTCAATTTTGCTTCTTAAGAAGTTCTAGGATGCTTTTGATCTGGTTCTGAGTTGCGTCTAATTGCTTTTGAGTAAATCTAATTTCTTCTTAACCTTTTATCTTTTCATGCTTAACTTAAAAGCAAGTTCTGAAATGCTTTTTAGTGGCTTTTGAACATCTTTATATTTGAGCATTCCTTTATTACTTTCCTTAATTTATTTTTGATATTAATACTACAACACTTGGAAAGTGATTTATTAGTACCTTGATTCTTCACTCAGTTATTTGTTCATCATCAAAACTAAGTTATTTAATCTCATTCATAATCAAAATCTAGCTTAGTAAAGTGGTTAAACTTATCATATCCTAGAAAAGGAGCTACTGGTGATGTATTTAAAAAGGATGCCAGAATTATATGGGCATGGAAGAATAGGAGAAAAATGAATCTAGCCAAATTGATGGTAGACCACATTCACTTGATCAAGAGCACAACAAGGTTTCCCTTACCTTATAGAATGACCCTGATTAAACTGATGAGGGAAGCAGGAGTAGATCTCTCAAATGAAAATGAAGAGCTTCCAAGAAACACAGAAATATTACATGACAGGACTCTAAAAAGGATGGGCTTTAAGCCAACAACACAGGGTTGGATCACTGAGAAACCCAAAAGAACAACTCAATTAAAGGGATCCAAACCTAATGAAAGAATAGAAAGGGAAAATGTCACAGAACAAGTCACAAAACAAGGCAAGAACTCTCCTCACATGAAGAATAAGAAGGAATAGAAAGATAAGATTTCATGAATCTAATAGTAGAAGGAAGAGAAGAATTCTCCTAAAAAGAAGATCAATTAGAAGTTGAGAGAGTAGAAGAAGTTCCAAGAGAGGAACAAAGAACTATCATAGAAGATGTAATGGAAAAAACTTTGAGAGAAAATGTATTTGAAGAAACATTAGTAGCAGCCATACCATCACACACTCCTATTAGATTTGCTTCACCCATTAGACCCACTTATACTCATCAATTCCCCCTTCATAACGAATCCCACAGCACCAAGAGGATAGATTAACAATGATTGAACACTTTTTGTCAACTCTAGCTCTTCAAGTGAATAGAATGGATCATAATTTTTCTATTACCATGTCATCTATGATCCTGAGAGCTAATAAGATTGACGAAAGACTTGATTCTCTACAACCTCTAGCAGAATCATTCAGAGGTCAAGCCTATCATCCTCATTTCTCACCACTTCATCCTCATTTCTCTTCACCTCCACATCACTTCTCTTTAGTCAGAACTAACTCCCCAATAATAGTGATATCTTCTCCCTCACCTTCACCTCCTCATCCATCATCATCTTCTATCATCCCAAAGGTTTCTCAACCTATGAGTCAGCCTCCTCCAACACGACCATCATCATCAGTTCCACCATTGCTAGAGGATTATCTTATCAATCCTCATAGAGCTATTGTCAGATATGGAAAGTATACCACCATAGTACCTCTACCTAGAGTTCATTTTCTTCCCCCCGGACCATCCATCCTTTTAGACTAGACTTGGATGGATCTTATCGAGTCTGGAGAAGTAATCCTTGAACAAATTGAGGAAATCCCACTAGAATGGGACAACCCTTTACTTCGTCCAACATGGTTAAGACCACCCCTAGAATGGTTATATCCTTCCACTCCTTCACAAACTCCACCACAAAGTCCTCCACACTCTTCTCAAAGAACAATTATTGATGATAATCTTGATATTCTCCTTCTTGTATTCAATCCAATCAGGATGACATATTCAGAGTTCCAGACTAGGTCAAAAATTAACTCCAAAGTTGTTAAGATGTTTCTTTCATAGTCCATTCATCTATCTCCTGAAGAATATCCATTTTCTAAACTTGAGGATCCTAACACTCTCCATAAGATTGAACTTCTTCTAAATCCTCCATTGACTCCCAAGAAACACAAAATTCACATTCTTAATAAAGATTCAATGATTCAAACTTACATTGAGAAACTTCTTCAAATGCTACCAGCATCAAAGCCCCCTAGAAAAATGTTTCCATCTCCGTCAGGTCCTCTTCAGCTTTTTCTTATCACTGAGGAAGAAGTCTCATTTTACAATTGTGCCAATCTAGAGGCCATTGGTGATAATCTGCCTTGCCCATATCCTCAAATGAATGAAACTTCTATTCAACACAGGATAAGGTAGATACAATCAAAATCAATTCCTATCTGTAACACTTAGGGTGTTAATTTTTGGATAATTGTGTTTATCCATAAAATAATATGTTTAAAAATAGTTGAAATGGGGGAGATGGGGCTGCAGCGGTATGCCAGGCAGTATGCCAGGCGCCTACGCACCCCAAGCAGTATGGCGGGCAGCTGGTAAAGTGCCTGTGGTCAAATCAGGGGAGAAAAACCTTGTTGGACGATGGCGAGCAGTATGGTAGGCAGGCAGCTGCCATACCAGCTATGGTCCTAGGGATCTGCGGTTTGATGGTAGGCGACTAGCGAGTGGTAGCAACCTGACTTTTTAAAGTCACTTCGTCCCATTTCAAACCATACTCATCTCATTTCATCTCGTTTCTTCCCCTTTTATGCCTTAACCCCGTTTAGCTTTGTTTCTTACCTATTTAGCTAGGAAATCATCTTGCCTAGCTAGAAAAACTTGTGATCTTTTAGTTAAACCCAATTTTCACCCATTTGAACTGTGAAAAATGAGAGAAAATGGAAGAATGAGTTAATTTCCTCCAAATGGATGGAGCAAAGTGGAGTTAGGAGCTTGGTCTTTCGTTTGGGAAGGACAACTACGTTTGTAAGCGATGGTAAGTTCAATTTTTCAACCGAATCTCTAATTTTAGATTTTAGGATTTTGGAAAAAAGTGGATTTTGAGGCTTAAATTGATGTATATGCTTATAAATTCATGGAAGACTGGTTTAATATAATGATTACCATGATTTGGCTAAAGAAATTTGAGATTCGACAAAGCTAGGGTTTTAATGAATAGTAAAATTTGGAGATTTTGTAATTTTTGTTGAATTAATCATGGGGTAAATGATTAATGACATGATTAGTATATTTTAAAACATGTATGGAATGGTTTGGACCAATAGAATTGGGTTTTGGGCTATGCCCTAGTTAGGGTCTAAAAAGAATTTTTGTGAATAGGCTATGTAAGCCATGAATTGAATAGCCTAAAAGCTTAATTGAGTTGTTTACATGTTACTGAAATGCTAATCATGTGAGATATTAGATAAATACATCAAACAAGAAGGTTTCTTGTGATAATTATGAAGAAACCCTAAGTTAACTAGATTTTATCATATATTTAATGATTATAGCCTAACATTGGTTATAAATAATGATTAGAGAAACAGGAAAGGACAAAGCTTGAGGGATGTGGGTGGAGCTAAAGGCCTAAGGTAAGTAGGCACCGCTTTGCTTTATTTGAATGTATGATTGATTGGGGATAATGAATTTTTCATTGATTTAGCTCCGGGCTTGGATGTTTTGGTTAGGAATAGTAGATATTCTATCTTATTAAGATTGATGTTATTTGGCTGATAGGGATAATGAGTATCCCTTAGGTTGGAATATTGGATACTTTAATTTGATAGGAATGTTGATGTGAGGGATAGAATATATGCCTTAGTTATATGATTACTTTGATGATGGATTCCGTAGGTAATTGTTTGGTTGAATGAGAATTATAGTGATTTCCTATGTGATATGAATTGATAAAAATAGATTCTGATCATTGATTTAGTTCCATATTCAGAACAAAGAGGATTATTATGTGATATGAATTGATGGGAATAGATTCTTATCATTGATTTAGTCCCATATTTGGAACAAAGAGGATTGTAATCCTCATACTATTGGTTATGTTTTTAGATGAATGATTGAGCCGTATGGCTATTCGTTGAGAATGATGGCTAGTAAGAATCAGAAGATGAATGCCATTCCTTGATTATTGGATTAGGATAATGAGGACATGATCCTCATAGTATGATTACCATATTATGTCTTTGATCATAATTGAATTGAATCATGTAAATTATAAATTTATTTATTTATTGTTTATTATTTGTGCCTACTTACTGAGTTGCCCAAACTCATGCCTTCTTGTTTATTTTTTTTAGTTGATATGACAGGTAAAGAATTCCAACTGTGGGTTGGAACTGTTGAACAGGATGTGAAGCCATACCATGGTAGGGTTGAAATCCCTTGGTGTTTTAGAATAATTGGTTTTTTATTTGGATCTGTATGATTGTAATTAATAGATTTTAAATTGAGGTGTATCTGATATTGGAGAAACTAGACTAATGTATATTGTTAATAGTAGCATGTCTTAATAAATTAATTATCAATTTGTTAATGGATTTTAAAGATGTAGATTACCATCATGATTCTACCCAGATCTAGGGTTGTGGGTATGTGGTTGGATATTTTTGAATGTATATTAGTATTTTATTTGATTTAATGAATAATTATACAGGTTAAACCCTAAAAATTTAGGGGATACTTTGTCCTTTTTTCTATAGAAAATAGTCGAGTTCCAAAATGGGACTCGAGCACCCCACCCTAAAAGTGGGCAAATTTAGGTGAAATACAATGCAAAATGGTAACTCGCGCCTTGAAAGGTAGGGCGTGACATTGACCCAAAGCCAAAAATTTCATCTCCACCTTCTACCAAAACAAAAACCAGAAAACCACTTGCTATCCCAAAACCAAATACACCACAAAAATCATCTACCTCTACATCCTCAACTAAGCCATCCACTTCCAAACCTAAAAGGAAGCCAAGAATTCCACCTCCCAAGGAACATAAAAAGGCTTCTCTTGAAAGAATAACCATGTACTATCAGTAGTACATAGCCCGCATAAATGCCAATACAGAAGCTCTCTTAAAAGGAACTCCTGTAGCATTTCCTGAATTGCTAGATCCAAAATTTTGAGAGAGAATTGATTTTATCTATGTTTCAAGCTATGGAACTACAGCTTATACACATGAACCTCCCATAGCAGTTCCCAAAGATCCATTTTTCATCCAACCTCCTCTAGCAAAAAGGCTCAGATCATCTTCCAAAACACCCAAGCCCTCTCCTACACCATCATCTTCTCAATCCAAGCCACCTCTTCCACTTCTCAAAGATATCTTTCTCAAGACCTACAAAAGAAAACCCAAACCACCCCAATGACCTACTGCCTTTAAAATTTTTTCTCTCTTATGTAATTTTTCTTTCTTTATGTAAAGAATTTTGACATTATACATATGATGTACCTGCAAATTTTTGATCAATGATAAATTCTGTCTTTCTTTTCACCATTGGTTATTTCTTTCCACTTTTTGATTATGACAAAAAGGGGGAGAAAAAAAGGAATGAATAAACTGATATGTAAGATGTGCATACATGAAAATGTGCAAACTAATATAAATGAAAATTTTTATTGTATGAAAAATAGTTAAAATTGTTTGCATCCATTCAGGGGGAGCTGCACTGATTTAATCAATAGAAATTTAATTGAAATATCTGCAAATTAAGTTTATTGTTAAATAAGTTTTGAAAGGTATATTATTCACTGTTTTTATCATCATAAAAAATGGAGAGAATGTTGAACATACTATCTAGCTTGATTTTGATGATGAACATTCTTAACCACATTTTGATGACGAGCAAAGACATGAGTGAAACTTTAAGATACAATTTATTCTCAAGTATATGACAAAAACATTGACCCATACTCAACTTAAGACTAACCTTCATGATGATCAAAGGAAGAAACAAAGTATATGCTCTTTAAAAATAAGTATATAAATTTTGTATATACTTAAAATAAGAAAACAGAAATTTTAAAGTATTCATGACATGCTTTAGAGTCAACAAAAACATCTTCGGAGTCATCACAATGCACTTCAAAGTAAATTGGAATGCTTTAGAGTAGTCAAAAGCATACTTTGGAGTAAACAGATAAGCTTTGGAGTAAACAAAGCATACTTTAAAGCTAACTGGAAAGCTTTGGAGTTAGCTCAAGACAAGCTTCAGAGTCATCACAACGTAATTCAGAGTAATCGCAAACATACTTCGGAGTCAACAGGAAAGCTTCGGAACCATCACAACATGCTTCAAAATCAACAGGGAAGTTTTATAGTTACCACAGTACACTTCAGAATCAACAAGAATAACTTTAAAGTTTATCAGGTAAGCTTTAGAGCTATGAACATACACTTTGGAGTTAATCAAATACGCTTCAGAGTCAGCAGCCTTACTTCAGAATCGTCAAAAGCTTACTTTGGAGTCAGCAAGCAAACTTAGGAGTAGTCAAACAATGCTTCGGAGTCACCTTTTATAAAGCATCAAAGGTTTGAAAAAATTTGAAAACCTCTCTGTAAAGAAATGTCACAAATAAAATGGTTTACCATCACTTTGGAAAATCTAAAGAAAATAATTCAGAGCATCCAAAATCATTCAAGACATTATCTATTCACTCTTCACTTTGGAGTAACCAAAGAAGCTACTTTGGTGCCTCTGATACTCATGTGAACGTTAAGAAAAGTCAGCAACAAAGTTGCAGACCGATACCAAATTGTTGCAAAGTCAGAAGTCAGACAAACTATTAGGTAAAGAAAAATATTTTCAAACATTTGAAAATCTCCCAAAGACAGCAATAGAAAAATCACTCTTGGCCTATAAAAGAGGCATTTAAATGCAAAAGAAAATAATTGAATATATTGAAAATACCAAAAATACAAAGAAGCACAAGTTTTGAGTATTCAATATCTTCCTTCAAAGTTCAACTCCAATGGCTACAACTCTGTCAAAAGCTCTCAAAGTCTAAATCACTTCACAATTAAGGAGTTTGAATCTTTTACTCTTATTGCTTATTCATTTATTTAAAGTTCTAAATTTATGTACAATTCTGCCTAAGTAAGTGACATTAATTTATGTACAATTTATTTAGTTTTTTGTATGGATTTCTATGATCTTTGGCTGTGGGAGAAGAAGATGAAGCTTACAATGGAAATTAAGAAACTTTTGGAATTCAATGTTGAAGATTATATGAGACTTGTTATGATAATTGATGATTGATGAAAATGCAAAATGTCATATTTTATTACCATAATACATAATCTTTTACACTTATTTGAATCCTATATGCACTCATTATTCTTATATTTTGATTTAGGTGCAATTGGAGTGGTTAAGTGCAAAAAGAAGTCAATTGAAGAATTTTGGACAATTTTAGCATCACTCCATATTTTGGGCATAACTCTCTCATCCAACCCTGATTGAGATGATTAAAGATGTTCTAAAAACACAAAAAAATTTCTACAACATTTATTTTTGGAGTTCTAAGAGATAAAAAATACATCAAGGACAACTGAGTAGAGAAAGTATCAAAACATGTCAAAAAGGAGCTAAAGATTACACATAGTATCATTTGTGTACCACTTTTTCCATATTCAGATGATGATTTGGAAAGATTAATCAACATTAAATTTCTATATCTTGACTCTATCTAACCAATTAAAGATTAATTATGCAATTCTGAGTTAAAATGAGGAAGTTATGGTTAAAACAGTGGATGTATGTCTGGCAGACAACAAACCGGCACCGTCAACACCTACTCATAATCAACACTGCCCCACCGGACAGCAAGGTGGTGCCAGGGTTGCCAACGGTTGACAAAAATTTTTCATTTTCTAAAGGTTTTTAGATTTTTGCATTTTTGGCTCTATTTTAAATAGCAGTTTCCTAAGGTTTTTGAGAGTTCTATTGCTAGAGTTTGGAGATGACTTCTTGACGGCTTTCGATAAAGAATTTTCTCCCTTCTCTCTTTTATTTTATTTTCTTTGTAATTTCATGGCCCTAAGTGGCTAAAATTTTATTCTTGATTTAAGGGGACAGAAGTGTAAGGCCCTAGAAATTTCAAAAATGTAAATTTTTACTATTTTAAAGTTTTGGTAATTTTTACAATGCGACATACTTTAAAATTAAATTTTTGAGGAATTTTATTATCAAAAAAATTATATAAATGAATGAAATATCTATATTAATGTGAGGATGATGAGGATATATGTTAATTAATAATTAGTAGGTGAAGAAAAATTAAAAATTATATATGGAAATCCAAAAAATCAAGTTACTGGTAATTTCTAGAAAATTTTAATTTAATCACATTTAATTAAAAAATAAATGATGAAATTATGGAAATAATAGATGGGAAATTTATTTGGGTATATGATATATCAAATGGATAACTCATATATGTAAATAATGATAATTTGATGGCATTTTAAAATTTTAAGAGAGTGAATGTGCATAGAAGTGGGTGGAGTATAGACTACCAAAATAAAAAAAACAATATAAAAGTTATGTTTTTGCAATGCCCATCCCATTTCCATCGTTTCCATCTTCCAACCCATGCTAGCCAACATAAACCCTTCTCCCCATCATCCTAATCTTCCATTTTAGACAATTTTGCTTCAAGTGATCCATAGCAAATTTTGATTCAAGTCATTAGTGGGCCATAGGATGTATTTTTCTTGAGATCAAGAAGTGGTAGTTACCCAAACCTGGTGAAGTATTGCTGATCAGTGGAACCCACCAAAAGAATTTAAAGATTAAGGTAAGTGCTTAATCTACTTTTAAATGGTGATGATGTTTCAAGGAATTTCAAACCCTAATTCAAGGAAATTTACTAAAAATTTTAATAGGGAATTGAGGATTTATTAAAGGGTGAAAATTGGAGTGTGAGAGCTGTACAAATTTCTCAATTAATTAAGTTAAGCAAGTAGTTGTTTTAAGTTATTTTAAGTTCAATTTGATTTCTTTAAATGACTACAATTTAGGCAACTGTAATCTGAAATTTTTGTATATGAGTTACATGATTTTAAACATGAATTATCTGACCCATGCAACCATAATTAATTTATTGTATTAACATGAATTAAATTGCATTGAAAACAATGGAATTCGAATGAACAATGTACTGACAGAACACCTTACTAAGTACCCCTTTTGAGGTTGATTAAAAACCAATTTAATGATGTTATTTTTTTGAAATAAAAATATGGGGTTAAAATAGATATAACATAATACTATAATATCAATTTTCATGGACAAAGTCCACTGTTTGACACCTCAAAAAAATATGAACATTAAATACCCTGAAAATAAGATGCTGACAGTGTCCCATCCTTTTGACAATTTGCTTTATTTTTAATCTTCTCATTTTGAATTAATTTAAGCTAAAATTTTTAGAACAATTCTATTATATTATGAGAAATTAATGTAAAACATTGTATGTGAAAAAGAGACGTATAATTTTGTCTAACATTTTTTCTTTATATGTTCATATGTTAATTTTAAATTGATCAATTTACATTATTTTGACCTGAAATTTAGATTAAACATTCTTCATATTATTGGAAATCTAGAGAAATATTTTTAGGTCAATTGGATATTTATAACATGGTAAATAAGAATTTTATTTTAAAAATTATGTACATGTATTCTACGCCCCCGGGAGTGCCGAAAAAATTTAATTTTGGTACCTAATTAGCCCAGAGCCTAGTGTGGCTCATTTATGTATTTTATGATGGTCATGCGGCCAACCTATTTCTGGCATGTGGCGAGGAGTGACCTTATTGGCCAGTGGGCGGTTTTGTGGGTAGCCGGCACGGCTGGGCGTTGCTTTTGGCTTGGATGGCCTAATTGCTATGATTGGCCTGAGTAGCTTGTGTAGGCGTGTTTATGGAGAACTAGTACTCTTGTGAGGTGATGAGGGCGGGGTGCCACTGGATACAGTAATATGGCTGTGTGGACCTGGCAGGCTTCTAGCCGGGAGTGCCAGGATGGACCTGACACGTTGAAGAGTAAAAGGGTAGTATTCTGATTTGTGTGCCTCTCAGGAAGAATGATGATGGTGGGGCATATATGGGTATAAGAGGTAATCATGGATTGGTAGATATAAAAGGGCAGTATAACGTATCGGTATTCGAGTCGGTATTGACCGATTAACTATGTATACGATATCATTATGAGTATGTGTATAGAATAATTAATGAGATGTTAACATTAAAATCTTAACGAACCTGGCCACTGACTAACTATGACATCCTGTATAGGGCATGGCATATTTTTCCTGTTTGTATCATTGTTTACTATTCTATTTGGTGTTGTTTATTACATTATTTATAGTCATGTTTTTCCACTTACCTACTTATTGAGTTTTGCCCAGACTCACCCTTTTATTTAAATTTTAGCTGACAGGTCTAAGGCCTACATATGGCATGGAATGTTTTGCCTGTTTGTATCATTGTTTACTATTCTATTTGGCACTATTTATTACATTATTTATAGACATGTTTTTTCACTTACCTGCTTATTGAATTTTGCCCAGACTCACCCTTTTATTTAAATTTTAGCTGACAGGTTAGAGGACAGAGCCCAACAGAGTGTTGGGTCTCGAGATGGGGCTAGGCTATGGCACCAGTAGAGGTTCTACTCCTTTTTATGATGTATGATGATGTATATTGTTGGATGGATTTTGGATGTATATTAGACATATATATATTAATAGTTTTATAGCATGTCATGTTATGGCGTGGGTGTATATGATTTGACAGCTAGGGTATAGTGTACCTCGATCCTGATCTGTAGGTGTTGTAGCGATGTGTGTTTGGGAGGTAGCAGTTATATAATTTGTGTAGAAAATGGTAGGTCCTAGAGGTGACCATATTATATTTGTATATTTGTTATATAATTATTGTGGTTTAGCATGTTGTATACAGGATAACGGTGGTAAATCAAGGGAGACTATGTCAGAATTTTCTCTGAATTTACCACTATTAAGGCTCCAGGTAGGAGGGGCGTTACAAGAAGCCTCAGAATCTATATACCATGAGATCTATTTTATTTTAATTTTTTAATTTATACTTTGAGTATTGAATGTTCTTCTTTGATTCATAATTATGATTGTTATATTTAATTGTAGATATCAAATCCATAATTGTTTGATCCCTCTAATCTGCGAAGTAACTAGGATTTGATAATTTGTTATTGTTTTAG
>JAYJMB010044585.1:0-31200 GCA_036873735.1 Pouteria campechiana
ATGAGCGAGGGATGCCTTCGGGAGTCTTGCGATTTAGTACGCATGGCGTACTAAGGAGTTTCACATAGAGGAGGGATTTTTGGGATGCGTATCCTGTCTTTAGGATTTTTTGGGATTTTGGGAGAGATCCCAGAATCGAGAGTACTCTGACGTGGCGAGTATGCCAGCTCGTCTACTGACGTGTGTTAGAGTTCCCTAACATCATGAAAATTTTATGAAATTCAATTCACGCGTTATACTTGATACCATCCATTTAGCAAAAATACTCATATCATTTCAATTGAAAACTCTTGTGAGATATACCATTAATAAAAGTTGAAGATCAAGAGAAAATATAAATATGATTTATATCAATTTAATCAAGTATTATAATAGTATAAAACCATTAATATAAAAGGAAATTTTGAAAATATAGATAGATTTATGGGTTCTTATACTTATTAAATAATTTTATAGCTACATATTCATTGTAAAATTATTTAAATTTTGTGGCCAGGTAAGTTTCGAATTAAGACTCTTGTGCATTTCGCCATGAAATAGTTTCATTCCACCTCCCACATTTCCACAGCTGACATACCCCGAAATCGTATAATTAGCAATTCAAGAAACAGTATTCCTCGGATCCAACTGATCAAAGATGTGTCGTGCTGGGCTTATACTGCGACACTAGACATGCATATACTTGCAACAATTTTGCTCATTCTACTGGAGCAATTTTTAATGAGTAATGCAGCTAAATTCACCAAACAAGTAGAATTAGACTAGCAATGCTTGCAACAAAGCAAACAACAAACTGTATCTTTCATACAGATTTGATAGTCAACTCGGGCAATTTTAGAATCGATATCAGCCAAATTTGTGTAAATTACTTCCTAGAATGCATTTAATGATATTTAAGAATGCAACTATAAAGGTTCTGTGATTGATGAAGATATATCATATGAGCATCACTCCACTACAAATGTTTGTAGTGAGAAAGATCTACAAACACCCATCGCTACCATTAGATTCCCTTAAAGAGTAGATGAGAGGCTGTTATTCACCCGTGCATGAGAGGGGCGAAACCGTCACTACAAAAAAGACTCTGTGTGTAGGTTGGCACAATTGCTTGTGTTTTAGTCTGAAATTACTCTCTCCACCATCAACCTCACCCTCTCTATATAAGCAATTGCAGTCTCCAAATTCTTCCTCATTTCTTGGTGCCATTGAACCACTGCACCATACCATCATCATTGAGATGTTGTTGCCAAGATCATTGTGAATCCCAAATCTACAAGGAAGGTGCGTGCATTGAAAGCATATCTTGCATGATTCGAAAACCCTAAATCCCTTTTCTTAACTCAATTTTGAAATCCTTTTCCCCATCTCTCCTCCATTGGTGCACTAGCCTATTCTTTTCTTCAATAGCACACCCTAATCCTATTCAAAGTTAGACTGAATAGGTTGTTCCAGTTGAATGGGGAAGACTCCTCTATTTACTCCTTTCTCAGCACACCATCTCCCTTCCAGTGGCGACCATTGACCTCATCTCACTTCCATCGACAACAGTGTTGTCTTCCCTTACATTTCCCTTATAGAGACGACCATCAATCCCATCGCCCTTCCATCGATGACAACATCGTCTTCCCTCCCATCTCCCTTCCAACAGTAGCCATCGAGCCCATGTCCCTTCCATTGACGACAGCACTATCATCCAACATCCAACTTGATTTTGATGGTCATGTGTGGCATGTCCAACACCCTTACTCATCTTCTTAGTCTGAGCTCTCTAATTGTGCATAACCAAAGGGGATTTTGCAACTAGCATTTTTCCATCTCTTTCGTTATAGCATCGATGTCTCCTTCAATACTAGCATCACCTTCAACTCCGGCAAGCAACACATTTTATGTGATTTTTTTTGTAATTTTTTCAACATTCTATCACATTTTTTCTTTGTTTTTCGAAGCCTACATTTTTTTTTCAAGTAACTAGATTAGTGTTAGGATGTTAACAATGGGTTTCATACTATTTTTACTATTTTTTAGCAATTAAGTTATTTTATCTCTATTTTTTTCTTGCTATTTTTGTTATTTTTCAGTGTTCAACGACAACTTTGAGGTTGCCTTCAACTCTGATAAGCAATGATATTGTGTAATTTATTTATTTTTGCATATTCTATCTCTGTTTGCTATATCGCAGTGACACTGTTTGCTAATTTGTAATAATGTTGCTTTGTGAAAATGAGCAATGTCATTTACCTATTCTGTTAATAGCTTGGTCTAAATATTTATGACCCTATTAGGCAAAACAAAGATAGAAAGGAGTTAATCCTTATTAACAGAATGGTTGATTATGAAAAAAAGAATCATAAATCAGTTGAGAAAAAAATCTTATTAGTCCTATTGCTAGTATTTAATGGATGAAGAGACCCTCTTGGATCTTAACATTTTGAAAGTTGTTTAACCTGCCACTTTGCAACCAAAAAGAAGTCATTTGGGTATTGTCGCACAAGGCTAAAGTGGCCCAATTCATGAATTTATCTTGAGATGGGTATGTTTTCTTACAATCTTTTTAGCTAACTTGCATGCTACTATGGCTGACAGCACTGTGTTATCGTTTTTTGTGTTGCGATGTGGAGATGCTTATAATGCATTGAAGTGACTTATCATAATATGATCCAAGTATCCATTTCTTTGAACTAATAGTTGAGTAATGTGTGAGTTAGATAGAAAACGTTACTGATGTATCCAAACCAAAACCAATTGGCTAACTAGTATAATCTCAGGAACACAAAAGATTTTGTATCCAAAGCTTTAAATAATAAAGGTTGGGTGCATTATTATTGAATATTTGAAACTAATTTTCTCATTTTGATTAGGATATACACTATTCATTTTTATTGATAAATAGAGAAGCTTGCAAAGTGTATATCATAGTAAAGCCATAAGAAAGAATACTTGTATTTTGGGATGTAGGTAAATAATAGGACAATTATGTTTTTTAGATTATATGTAGAAAAGTATTGCTATTGGTCATGTGTGATAGATACCTCTTGTATTTACATTGCCAACTAGCTTAACCTGATCCAATTTGCTAACCCGAGGTTGTGTTGGATTGGATTTAGGTTGAGAATTTTTAAACAAAGGGGATATAATTTTTCTGCACCAACTTTGGGTTAATGACTTAGAATTATGGTTGGTCTTGGGACATGCACTAGCTGCACCCTTCATTATAGTAGAAAGTAATGATGAATTTTTGTTTGCACTTTGGGAGTTATGATTATGAATTGAAAGTATAGTACTAGCATATCCTATAAAAGTACCTAATTACCAATATCCTTTACTATTATCATTAGTTAAGCAAAGTAAAATCTCATAAAAAATCTTTAAGTGGTTATTTTATTATGGTTTTGGGTAGGAAATGATAATAATTTAACAATTTATTCTGGTGTGTGATGATGAAAATGCTCATATACAATAGCTGCATGGTTGTCATAATTTCTTTTTTCAATAACTTTTACTTTTTTAGCTCCTAATAGTGAACCCTTTGTCAATGTCTTTTCGATGCCTCATTATTTTACCATTTATCAGTTTTGATGCTAGTATTTTATTTCCTTTCAATGAACGATTTCATTGTTACTCAAAATGTCTTGGTTGTAAATATAATGATACAAAATCCATAGCCAAATATGATGGACTAAAAGTTGGTCCTTAGTATGACTTCTTCATTCATATCTTTGAAGACATTAGGAGAAAAATACTTCTATAAGCCTCAATTGTTCATATATGCTGATGAGTCCCACTACAATAAAAACATTTACAATAAGGATGGATATTATAAATGCCTAACCTACCACTAATTTTAAGTAAAGCCTTGATGGAGGGCCCCTACCAAATGGTATAGCTTAGGGATAAATTTGTCTTAAAAACTCATAGCATGCTACTTCATGTTAATAGACAAAATGAAGGTTGAAAATTTGCCTGTTCATTAGAGTAGGTCTTATTGTTGCTCTATTATATCTTTTTTCATTTTTCCAGTGCTTCTACTATCTCTAGCATGCCTTATAGGCTGTAGGATACTCAAGATGTAAGCTTTCCAACTTGTTTTGCCTGCTGCCATAGAGGCTTTGTCTAGTATTGCTATTGAACCCCACATCTAAGAACCTTATATGTAGTTTTGGTGTCTTAAGGCTTCGACTCTTTAGCAATAAACTTCTCTTTTCTATCATGATTGCAAAAATAGATAAGCATATCCATAGATTGCTCAAATTAATTTCTTTACCTATTAGTTCTTTTATGCTCAGCTAATCAACTCATTTGTTGGTATTTCTTTATTTCTTTTGGTTTGTGGAAGTAGCTCGATGCAAGGTAGTGAACAATGAAGAGTTTCTGTTTGCCCTATTTATTGTCCAAGTGTAAGAAGCATAGCAATTATAATTTTTAACATCTTTGTGAATAGAGTTAACGACTTTGCATAATATTTTGACTATTGACACTTGTGTAAATGTAGTGAGGGCTACAGTTTGTGTTTAAAACCTTAAAAGATTGCACTGATGAAAGTATTCATGTTAATACACACCTATTTTCTACCATTAGTTTGTTGCATCATGTCTATTTACCATAGTCATTGAGGTCTACATATACAGAAAATATTATTCCATTTGTTTGTTAGTGTACATCATAAAAATATAATAAAAATGAGTGTTGGTATTTTAGGATGTTTGGTTATGTTGGTCCCATATAATAGATAGCTCAAGAGGGAAGGGGTGAATTGAGCATATAAAAATTATGGCCAAATAAAAATTAATGAGCTAAATAGAAGTTATGATGCAGTACATATGCAATTTTCATGTTTGTTCATTTAGTCATAGTAATTGCTTCATTTCCAAATTCAACTTCTCTTAGCTATACATATTTCAGATAAGTAATTATAAGTATAGTGATATGTGAAATATGAAGATGAGACAATTATATACAAAGTAAAATAATCAGGCAGACAAAACACAGAATAATTTTTATAGTAGTTTGGGAACCCTATCCCTATATTCATTCTTCCAAGAGCACACACTCATTGTGCCTTGAATTCCTCCATATCCCATATAATAGAAATACACTAGTGATCCCAGCACTCTTCTAGATTCCAACTCTCGAGGGCGTAAATAATATTTTCAACACTTCTGGATTCTTGCTCCAAGGGGCATAAACATAGTACTCCCAGCACTTTTTCGGTTTCACGAGTTCACCAGGAAACTCATTGGTTTCGAAGATTACTAGTAAACTTATTGGTTTTCCAAAGCTCACCAATAACTCATGCAATATAATTTTGTTGAGCTCACCATAAACTCACATAGCTGATTAACGCTACTCATTTTGCACAATATATTGCCTCTTTTGCTAGGCTGATTTGTACATAGTTTGAGCACATATGAAATGATATCTCATTGAAATACATTAGATATCAATAATCCAGATATAAGATTAAGATAGAACTTTTGGGCTCATTGTCTATCAGCTCAGTGGAGATTGATAATCTAGGAGAAAGTATAATCTGATTAAGAATGTTACTCGTTTAAGCTATGTTCTTATTTTTCTCTCAGCTTCTCAACTTTTTTTGTTGACACTACACTACCTTTATATTGCTTTAGAAATTTATGCCCGTTGGAGGTAGTTGACTTTCTTTAAATGTTGAAAACCATTTTGAATTTTCTCTTGTTGAAAAGTTGTTTTCTTGATAAAATCATTTGTAACTGGAAAGCCTGCAACACCATCCTTGAAGAAGATGCCTTTCTAGTTTTAGCTAATACTAGATAAAGACTTTTCTGAATGACTTACTCTTTCATTGTTTTGAAAAGATGCCTATTAAGCCTGAAGGGAAGCAACTTCTGAAAGTTGCAACCTTTATCATAATGTAGACTGCTTTCCTTTGAATTTCTTTCCATTTTCAACTAAGCTTGATTTCTCAGGTATGTTTAATAGAATCTACTTTGTATAAGTGTTTGACTGGAGAGTGCAGTTAGTAATGTCTGGTACAAGTGGCTTCTACTCTTCATGATATGTCATATTTTATTTGAGGACTTTATTTCATTAAGTCTTAGATTATCTCTTGTAAGTAACAGACAAAGTGGCTCTAAGTAGATCTACATTTCATCTATATAAATTTATCTGGGATCATTACAATATTTTACTTCATCTTCTAGTTTGTTTGTTATAAGTGATAGACGATTTTGTAGATGAAGTTCTTCTCTTTACTACTCATTAGATGAAGTTTTCTTAGTAGACGAAGTTTCTTTCACTAAACAAAGTTGCTTTGTCTGTTGGTTTGTCTGTTGTAAGTAAAAGATAACTCTCTTGTTAGCATGGACAAGGCTTCTTCATGGTAGATGAAATGACTTTGTCTGTTGTTTGTTTGTTAAGATCTGTAGACAAAGTCGCAAGTCACCGACGAAGTCTTTCATGTAGTTCGTCTATTGGTTTGTCTATCGTAAGGGATAGACGAAGTTATAATGCACAGATAAATCCTTTTTTAGCAGTTTGTCTAATGGTTTGTTTGTTAAAAGTAACAGATAAATCACTGAGGTATAGACAACTTGTTTCTTCAGCGATTGTCTGATGATTTGTCTATTGCAAGTAGCAGACAAACTTACAGATGAAGACAATGGACAAAGCTATTCTTTTGCAGCTATTGTGCCGCTTCTACTTCATCTTCTATGTCTTCTGTAGAAGATTGCAGATACGTTCCTTGATCTTCTTCAATTTCAGATAAACATTATATCAAAGACAAATGCTTGAATAATTTGATTGCATTTTACTTCTTTATTTATTTGAGTTTAGCCCCATTTCATTTCTGCTTCTACAAACTAAATTCGTCTTTGTGTTGTGGACAAATGTTGATTACAAGCAGTTTATTTGATTTATCTATGGAATAATTGTCTGAATCTTTCTTAGGCAGATGCTCTCTAATGCTAACTTTATCTGTAGGAGATTTATCTGATCACTCATTGAGCTTGAACGTCATGACTACAGATACTCTTTGTGACTTCTCTTCAATGTTTTAGTGCCATTTTTTTGAGCATTCTTATCCTCTTTCCGTCAGTGGATTTTGGTTATTAATGTATTCTTTGTATATACTATCCACTGTATTTAAATTATTTTTTTGTATATTTATATCTATTTCTGCAATGCTTGGGAACACAATTGTCTATACCACAAATATTCACTTATATGTTATTGCTCATCGTAAAAACTTGGTTGTTTGCCATATGCACCATTTGGTTCAACAGTCTCCCTCTTTTTTATGATGACAAAACATTTAAGTGAAATACCTTTTAGGAGAGTAAAAATATTCATAAGTGTAAATGCATATAAAATTTATGCATGAATAAATATATTATGGCTAACATATTATTGCTCCCCTTGGCTTAGTGTACAGTTTTTAGTTTATCTCATCTAGTTTTGGCTTATCTAGCTTCTCCTGGCTTAGTACACTATTTTTAAGTTTTAGCTCATATGGCCTAGCTCCCCTTGAGTAGGTACTATACTTTTTACTCTGTATTATTTTATTTTCACTCAAGTTGCACTATATTTATCTCCCTTTTTGTCATAATCAGAAAGATAAATCCTAAAAGGAAATGGAGATTCGACAATGTAAGTGATGATAACCAAAAAGAATATGTACAAAAATAATTTCATTGATGTGAGAAATATACATTGTATGAAAAAATACATTAGTGTCCTTAAATCAAAGCATTAAGATAAGAGCCTTTGGGACATGAGGGATAAGTTTAATTCACCTAATATAATCAGTATCCATTAGTATTGGATGAAGAAAAGGTAGTCCTTGAGTCTGTGCTTCCTTGTTGGCAGTTATCCATCTTTCATAAAGGGTATGAGCTAGTATGAGAGGATTTGCAGCTATTTCAGGATGGATAATGAGTTTGATGTCTGCTCTATAGTTGTCATCTAATAGCTCTGGATATAGAGGAGGCTTACCATGATGAATTGTTGTAGTATTGGCATCTGTTCGATATCTGAGAGTGGCATACAAAATGGAGATTGAGCTGGGGGGAAGAGATGTAGATTCAACTCCTTGAGTATTGCTTGTTGAGAGCCTGGAGACTAAAACTTTGATCCTTGCTAAAGGTTGAGCATTGGAAGGAGGTTGATGTGTGGTAGAAGGGAATGGTTCAACAAGAGAGAGAGAGAGAGAGCAAGTATTATAGAAGGAGATGGTTCAATAGAAGGAGTAGGTGTTGTAGAAGGAGATGGTTTAACAGAATGAGTAGGTATTGTAGAAAGAGATGGAGTAGTATTTGGTGATCGTTGGGAGAGTGCATTTAGTATCTTATCAATAATTATCTTCATCTGGAAGAGGTTTGGGTTTGAAAGTTTTCATTGGACCCTTCATTATTATGATGCTGTCAACATAATCTTGATCTTCAAAGTTTGGAAAAGGAAGATAAAAGCGAGTGAAGGGTTTATTTTGTGATTGAAGAGTGAAGGCAATCATTTAGTTTATTAATTATCTATGTTCAATTTTTTCTAGGATCATTTTTTAATTTCAATTTTTAGGAATTGAAAATTTGTGTTTTGGAGTTTAGGGCACTAGAATTGATATGATTTAGATGAGGATGGCATGACTTCTAGTGGAGTGGGTTGACTGATGTTTGAAGGAGAGATAGGTGACTAAGAGGTGATTGGAGATGGACGGGAGCATTTTGAAATTTAAACAAGTTTGAATGTGGATTGATTGGTGGCCTGTGGAGGTGAAGAGGGATTTTCTTAGGATGAATGTTTCTTTGAGGTGGATTTTAAAGATTTAAAGATTTTATTTATTAGAATTGTTGACTCAAATATAGGAGACACAGAGTTAGACCTAGGAGATTCTAGTGGAGGATCTGTGATAATGTGATGAGTGGGAGATGGAGATTTGTGAGATGTGTGATGTGGAGCAAGAGAGAAGTGAGGTGTTTGATGAGATGAGGCAGGAGAGGAGTGAACTAACTGATGAGATGGAGAAGTTCTGATGGTCAGAGATGTAACAAACATTTCAATATTTTGAAGCCTACTATCAAGATTTTGTGGAATATGTTGGGTAGGTGGAGATGGATGAACAGGTCTAGAAATAGATGAAATTGGACTATGATGTGGAGACTCATGACTTTGTGGAATGTGCCAGACTGTTGGAGGTGAGTGAGTAGGTCTCGAAGGAGATGGAAGTAGACTATAGTGTGGAGAAGGTTCTGCTACAGCTACTGCTTCTCTTTTCAGTGTTATTGTTTCTTCTATTGCTATCGTTGAAGGGGCTTCCTCCCTTTCTTTCCTGATTGATTCAAACATTTCTTCTTCTTCTTCTTTTTCTTCTTCTTCTCACTCTTTGTGCTATTTCTGTTTGCTCATTTTACTCATTTCTCGCTTCTTCTTCTTCTTCTTCTTCTTCTTCTTCTTATCTCACTCTTTGTGCTATTTCTGTTTGCTCATTTTACTCATTTATCGCTTCTTCTTCTTCTTTAACTCTTTTTGGTTATTTTGTCCCTTTAGCCTTCTCAGTGGCTATAACACTTGATGGTATGCATATTCTCATCCTTTTCAGTATTACTTCATCAACTATGTCTGAAATTTTGAATATCTCTAAAATTTTATATGATAAATCCACTTTTGCCTTTCTCAATATTTGAGCCTTTGCCATTCCATAGGGCAGAGGATGTCTTGTTGATGATTTGACTTGATAGAAGTATTTAGACATTAGTTTGGCAAGACTCTTGTTGGCATGGACAAGGCTTCATTGCGATAGACAAAATGACTTTGTTTGTTATTTGTTTGTTGAGATCTACAGACAAAGTCGTAGACCACTGAGGGAGTCTTTCACATAGTTTGTTTGTTGGTTTGTTATTATAAGTGATAGACGAAATTATGACACGCAGACAAATCCTTTCTTCAATGGTTTGTCTGTTAAAAGTAATAGATGAATCATTGAGGCATAGATGAATCATTTCTTCAACGGTCGTCTAATGATTTGTCTATTGCAAGTGGCAGACAAACTTGAATATGAAAACGACAGACAAAGTTGTTCTTTCGTAGCTGTTGTACTGCTTCTACTTCATCTTTTATGTCTTCTATAGAAGATTGCAGATACATTCCTTGATCTTCTTCAATTTTAGATAGACATTATATAAGAGATAAATGCTTGAATAATTTGACTTCATTTTAGCTCTTTATTTGTTTGAGTTCAGCTCTATTTCATTTCTTCTTCTGCAAATTGAATTCGTCTTTATATTGCGGCCAAGTGTTGATTATAAGCAATTTATCTGACTTGTTCGTGGAACGATTTGTTTAAATCTTTCTTAGGAAGATGCTCTTTGATGCTGACTTTATCTATAGGAGATTTATCTGATCACTCATTGAGGCTTGAACGTCATGACCACAAACACTCTTTGTGGCTTCTTTTCAATATTCAGTGTCATTCTTTCTGAGCATTCTTATCTTCTTTCCGTTGATGAATTTTTCTTGCTGATGTATTCTCTATATACACTGTCCACTGTATTTGAATTGTTTCCCTGTATATTTATATCTATTTCTATAATGCTTTGGAATATAATTGTCAGTATCACAAATGTTTACTTATATATTATTGCCTATCATCAAAACTTTGTTGTTTACCATATGCACTATTTGGTTCAACATGTTATTCTTTATTATGGGCTTTGTATAAAATTTTGTACCCAATCCATATTTATTTGATATACTATCATAGCATCTCTATGTTTACTTGAATATTGAATGTTTTTGAATGTTTTAATCCAATAAATGAGTCATTACTTATAAGAGGTCTATTTTATAATGAACTAGTATTCTCGTGGGTCACACATAATATCAAAAAGAGTATCAACAAGCTACACATGGTAGTAAGTGCTTAATGTTAATTTCATGGCTAATCCAAGATTGCCATAATTGAATAACTAACCTCAATGTATATGTGTCACAGGTGATAGATGCCTATGTATCTTGTCTCATAGATTTAACTTATTAGGAAGGAAAGAAAGTCTTCTTTTGCAGATTCTACTTTGACAATTCTTTTGGGGTAAGTTTCACCCACAAGAAAGTCTTCTTATGGTTCTATTTCATTAGTGCAACTATACAGATTTATTCTGCATCTCATAAATTTTTCATTACAGATATATTTGTCATGGGATAAAATAGTTCCAGCAAGGGTCATTACAAATGGGGATTTAGCTAGACATGTCACTATAGCAAAATGGGTAAGATGTGCTCCCTTTAGAGCATGACATTCCTATGACTTGGTTAAATTGACATATGTGCTTACTTTATAGACTACTGGGAATTATTAGATGCTAATTTGTTATAGTGTTTTGTGTAGGTTATGATCCTAATCTATGATCATTTCCATTGGTCTGTATTTGTAGTTGATATGTAGAAATGAGTCATTTATTTTCTTGATAGTTTGGCTTATGGAGCTCTCTGCCATGAAAAGGAAATTGCATGCTCATGGTTAGTATGTGTTTGTTTACAACAAAATATCACCTTGCATCTAATAAATATGCTCACACTTTTTATATATTGTTGTCCTACAATCAAGTGGATGAATTGCAAGTCCCCACATCTAATTCCCAATCTTTTTTTTAGATAAAGGCATTGGAGGGCATCTATATGGAGCTTGGTGTAGAGAAGGTTGTTTCCCAGTTTGATCGAGTTGTTTTGAATGATGTGCCTCGGTAAGAAAATGGATGGGTAGACATAATGCATATTAGAAGAACACCACATGATTATGATTTGTATATCATTTTTATAGCACTAATCAGATATTATTTATATCTTATCAACTATTACCGGAAATACTATGTAATATTTATCATCGAACTTTGTTCTAAAGAGCCACTCCACCTTTTGCTCTTTTTGATGAATATTATATATAATTTTGGCTTATCCAATATATGTTGGTTTTGGTTTGTAAATATTGTTGACCATACATGATGTTTTGAGTATCTCTTGGAGACTAGGTGGTGGCAGCCATTTGGGCAAATTTTTGCTTAACTATTTGTCACATAGGATGTGTAAATGTGTTTGACTACTAATTGGTTGGAAAATGCCGCCCATTTTGAATATTAATATTAACTAAATTAATTGTAAATAAGTATATTATTATAAAGGTGTTATTCTTTCATGTGTCTAATCAACTTTGTTAGTGATGTGAATTTTATCATCCCTAGCCATTTAGATGGGAAGAAATGAGATATATACAACCAACCAATGTCATTCGCTATCAATGAATAAACAAAGGGAATGGGATAGATTATAGAGCATTATGGATGCTGGGGCACAAACAAATGGACCTGTAATAAAGGCAATGGACTACAGACAAATGCTCAAAGCACCTGACCCTGACATTTATTAATAGGTAGTGGCGCTTAACCCCAGCAATGCTCTCCCTTTGTCAAAAGTTCAGCAGTAACAGGTATACATCAACTAACTAATCCACAATCAATGGAACTCAACCCATTCAAAATTGTTAAAATACATCCTCTAGGAAATTCTAGCAATTTAAGAAATGCATATCTCAGGACTCCAAAAGGTAGAATCCTTAAGTGTTTGAAATGACTTCCTTGTAACTGTAACATCATGAAGAGCAAACACTATAGTTCTACATAGACAAAAATGTAAATAATTACTTAAATGTCTAATCAAAATGGCTGAAATGATCATAGGATGTCTGCCACATTTTTTAAGCTATCATTCTAAATAAGCATACACATCATGGACATGAGATTTAGAGGATAAAAAATATGATATCAAGTTTTATACCCTAATCCAGTCGCAATGCTATTTAAAGCCCATTCAACACAGAGGAGTTGTGCTTGGGTTGGACTAACAATGACAATGTCTATTGGTCTACAGTGGGATGAACCGTTGCGATCCTGTGTAAAGTAATAACAACAATTATTTTCAATGGGATGGGGTAAAAATGAAACAAACTTACGGCGAGAGCCACAAAAATTACCATTCACTTCGTTTGAAAATTGGTCGCCTCACGAAATCTATTACCACCAAACTTCCACACAAGAGGTGGGCCGAGCTAGCCAACTATGGGGATCCATGCAGACACTTATCCTATTGTTATATTTTGTGCATATTCATTCGTCATGACGCTACTACAGTCACCAAGCAAGGCCAACTTACTTGCGGTGATAGGATTATTATAGAGGCCATCTACATAACTAATATGTTTTCTAATGCTTCACATAATCTCCTTTAATACAACCACAAAGCCTAGCTTAGCAGGAAGTTAGGCAGGAGGATGGTATACGCATGTCAAAAAGTGTGCAAACGTTACATACTTAGGACTTGAGCACTTACATTGTAGGCATCATGTAGCTTGTCAGCCCGACAATTCTCCTCCTCCACCTCCCATTGTTGCTTTTGCATGTCATTGTATAAACTAAGTTAACTTCATCCAAATATCACATGGAGAAATGTAGTAGTTTTCAAGCTTATGAATCTACCTATGCTGCCCCTCACATCTCCTCAAGCCTTGCTTATAGGTTGGAGAAAGGATTTGAGGAATTTGTAGGATCCATGGCCCATGATGTTAGAATTCTACATGGGATGGAGACTCAGAAGCTTTGCTAGAAGAAGCTCAATTGTTGCTGGAAGTGTAACTAGAGCCAAGCGATTGGCCAGTAGGGGGCTTAAATGCTCCTTTATAACCAATTAAAAGTGGAGTTAAAAGAACATATTTTCCTCTTAGCTACCTGCATTCATTGTTTAGTTCCACGTGTTGGTAGTTCATGCATGTAGGATGCACATGAGTGAATGGAATGGATAGTTTTTTGTGTGCATATTGAATAAATATATTATTTTTTTGGTTTCATTTCATATTTACAAAAAATTAAGGGAGCTATTTCTTGCAAACAACCTTTATTTAGACATTATTAATATACAATCAGTGGTTGAGGTTAGTATACATTTCTCGGTTCACCAATTATTATTTTCCAGAATTTAACTACTATATCAAGCTATGTACATGTCAGCTAATTTGTATCAATGACTATCAATCTGGAAAGGGGCCCGTAAAGGAATTACATACAACCCATTAGGGTACATACTCTTCATTTACTAAAGGATCTAAGTATAAAGCTTAATTATACATAATGAAATTTCCTAGATGGGCATTGAATAAATAATTCCTATTAACTTTCACCCCATAAATTCTTTATCAAAGAATATTTTTTGGCCCACATAGTTAAGACCATCAAGCCCTGTCAAGCCTTGTCAATATCATCCCTTGTCCGTCAAGCCTGGCATGCCAAATGGATTTGGTTGAGACCTACGTCATTATAGTCAAGGTCCATCAACTAAGCGGACATTGAATAACTCAATCCAAAAATATGCACCTCTCAAATTAAGACACATCAGACCGTTCGATAGCCTACAATGGCTTATTTACACTCATAAGCGAGCATTAGCTCCTAAAAAATTAGAGCAAACAACATTAAATGAAGATTGTTGGACAACTTTACAGATTAGTTAGTATTATTCATGTTAATATCCTTCAAGTTTCGTAAATAGATAACAACAATGAGATCCATCAATATAAATTCATCTTAGTCAATAAAAATCCATAATGATCAAACTATATTAATCTTAGCAAATTTACTAAATATGCAAAAAGCTGACATGACTGTACATTTTAACTCTATCCATATAAGTCAAGTGTAATCCATATAGGTAAAAGTGGTCAAGCCTGATCAATTGTAGAAAATCATAAGAAATGGTTACAGGCCTAGCTAGCTCGCCCTTATTCATCCGATGAGACATATAGACAAGTTGTCCAAATTACACCTTAGAGGTTATATCTAACTTTTCAACCAATTTAGACATTTGGAGAGAAGATATTGTGCTCCCTACAAATATACGTAGACCACTTCTAAGTTTGTGTGGGCTCGATTTGTAGAGTTGCATATTTATTGGTAATATTATACCTGCAAAGTGATCAATTATAAGGACACTTGTGTTGCATGCCCAATATCTGTTGATTAACAACTTGGGCAGTTAGGATTATCAATGGACACTGTCTAAGGTACCTACCTTATATGCATGTACACAAATAAGTTTGCTCATTCATTCTCTTAAACCATTGGAACTAGAGCACCTGTCTCCTTTGCATGGGAACTAGAGCACGTCCATGGTGTATGAGTCTTTGGTTTACGCTCATGTTTAGCTACATATGTAAAGTTCTATATATCTTCCATCCTAACCATTGGAAACTAATAGTCTATTACATATAAAGATATACAATAAATATACATGTTTTATGACACTATCACCGTCTTAATTTCATTTTTTGTACTCAATGAAAATTAGGACATTAATAATATTATTATTGGGAAAATTACACCTTTGTCACCAAACTTCAGGTTACAAGGACAATTGTCAAAAGTTTCATAGAACCGCTGTAATAATTTTCAGCCTCGCAAGTGAACTGAGCATCTAACTAATATTCTAGTAGCATGGCACTAAACATTCTTCCACCTACCCCTACACTCACGTAACCCTTCTGCTCTTACACGCATGCCAAATGATGCATATACCCATGTTTTTAGAAATCCATACACTACACATGTTTGTAGTGAAGTCAAGCATTTGACTCCACTACAAACATTTGTAATGCGAAAACACTACAAATACTTGTCTCAACCATTGATTTATCATAAAAGTTCGATGAGAGAATGTTATTCTTTCATACTTCAAAGGGGCAGAATGGAAAGTGCAAAAAGAGTGTGTGCGCGTATGAGAGGCTTAACCTACCTGTGTGTGTTAGTTTGATAGGGTTTCTTTTGAACAAAAAAGGGAAACCCTTTCCGCAGCCGCAACAACTCTCTTCTCTCCCATCCCCTCGAGTAGCGACAATCATCTCATCTCCCTTCCATCCAGAAGCATCGTGGCTTGCATGTTTTGAGCCAAAAAATGAAACCCTTTCTACAGTCACATCATACCTCCCATTTCCCTTTGAGCAGAGGCAATTGACCCCATCTCCCTTCCACCTAACCGCGTCTTGGCCTGCATGGTTTGAGTAAAGAAGGGAAAGCAATTCTGCACCCAACATCTTCCCTCTCATTTCCCCCAATCAACGGTGATCAACTATATCTCCCTTCTATCCAATAGCGTCATCTTCTCTCCCATCTACCTTTCAGTGTCAGATATTGAACCCTTCTCCCTTCCATCGACAATAGCACCATTATCTGACGTTTGTTCTGGTTCTGGTGGCCTTACGTGGCTTGTCTGAAGCCCCCATGCATCTTCTCAGTCCCAACCATTTGATCGTGCATAAAGAAGAAGGGATTTTGTAAGTAACATCTTGCCACCAACATTGTGTCTCAAAATTTTCACTTGTAAGCCGTATCCTTCACAACTTCTTATTTCTCATATGAATGATTAGTGTTATTTTACTTGGGAGTTTAGAATCATAAGGCAACAATGGTAGTTTGTATTTCCTTTATTTCAAACCTGACATTGGGTGCATTTGACAGATGAACTTCAGGAGTAATTTCCTAGAAATGACATTTGCACCAAAATGCATAAATGTTCTGGTCTTGAATTGAATTGGAACATTAGATACATCAAGGTGGGTCCAGTTAAATTAAAACAGAAGAGATCTAAGGTAGCCTTATATTACCAACAATAGGCTATTCCCTTGGCCAATGTCATTGCTTAGTCAACGATGTCCAAGGCAGCATTATATAGTACTTTAGGTAGATATTGAGAGCTTTAAACCTTTATTTGGTGTAGCTTTTTGTACAATCTGATACATCTAAAATTCATCAAATGTACTTGAAATAATTGACTTAAAATACATATCCAATGATAAGAAAACTCCCAAAATGATTATCTTTTGACTATTTCTTTAATGTAATTAATTATCTTGATTGATTTTCAGTGCATGACTGTAATATAATGCTTGGAATCTGAAGGTATAATTGACCTAGATTTTCAAGCTAAGTTGATCTATAAGAATTTGTTTGGTGTACCATAATAGATAAACTTCCTAAGAAATTGACTCCGTTTAGATGTCATGCATAGACCTGACGTATTGGTCATTGGCCTATCTTCTCAAATAAAATCTTATTGGTTGGATAAAAATGAAAATAAATGAAAGAAAATTGTGTTAGTAATCTAGAAGATGATTCCCATTTTAAGTGAATAAAAATAAAATTGATGGATATTTTTATTAGAAGAAGTATGTATTGATGGAAAAAACGTAGAATTATTTGCATTAGAATTATTTGCATATGTAATGAGAAAATTTGTCTTCCATTCAAATAAATTACACCGGTAACAAGCACAGCTTTATCATGACAACCTAAAAAGAATACGTCTTAGATGGCCCCCACCTAGTGTACATGGGACCCAAAATATGGCAATATTAGCATGTCATTGTTAAATATGTCTTGAACCTAGGTCATAAAGCCTCATTAGTTTCAAGGTTGATTTAGCCATATAGGTCATTTTCAACCGACCCAACCTATTTTTATTGGGCATTATTTAAATTATGATATTATAAAGTTCTTCTATAATAATATTCACCACATGATCTATAACATTACCTGGTGAATGTCATTATTTAGTTACAAAGTATTACCTTTAAATCTTAAAAAAAAAAAAAAAGAAGAAACAAGGTGAGCAGCTTGGCTAGTAATGCTTTGGGTCCATCTGCCTCTGGATCTACCTATTCCAGGTCTTGCAAAGCCTACGAATCATTTACTTGTTTGGTTTTGTAGAACCTACGAATCATTTACTAATCTTATTTTTCTGTGGCTTGTTTTATCCTTTGTGCAGATAATGTTGCGCGCACATTTTATTAAGTATTAGCTAATTTAATATTTGATTATCCTAGCTTTTCAATGGGTGTGGTGAGCAATCACTCTTGTTCAATGATTACTAGCCATGTGCTGCAAAAAATTGGGGTTGCAAAAATGGCCTTCAGACAGTCATGTTCCTAGGCCTATCAAAACGCATTACATGATCTAGGATTTTTAGCTAGTGATTTTCATAGAGCTATGATAGGGAAGAATAGTCTTTTGCCTTGCCATGATGCAAAATTCTGATGTTGGGACAACAAAAATTCACCTACCATGGGGAGAAAATCCTTAACCATGGTAGATCAGCATCATAAGAAAAGAACAATGATTTGCAATTGAAGCGGCAAAAACTTGTATATTCAAAATGAATGGCAATGATACAAAATGGCCACAAAATTTTTATAGGGAGACCTTATTTTACACCTCTATTAGAGTAAAGAATCTATGTTGGCCTTATGCCTCTACCATAATCACATGTCTCCACCTCTATTACACACCTTTTTTCTGCCATTGGTTGGTTGCTCCATGACTCTTTACCATATCCATTATTCTTAAAGGTATACATATATCAAAAAATATCATTCCATTTGTTTGCCCTTGTATAAAATTTTGGACCCAATCCATTTTAAGTTGTCATACTGTCATAACGTCCATGCTTGCACATTGTCATACTAGAGTTGTTTGGAACAGAAAAGGGCTTATATAGAGAATTATATTTTATAGTCAAAATTCATTATGAGTCTACTGAAGTTATTCTCCCCAAAGAACTTACCAAAGTGCTAAGGATCTCTCTTATCTCATCGAGAAGGTTCAGATAGTCCTCTTGATTAAGGGCAGAGGGTATCACAACATGAGCTAAAGATAAAGAATGCATTAACTCATAAGTGAAAAAGCTCTCAAGTTGCAAGGTAACTAATACTGGGGGCATTATTTCCTCTCCTCCTCCTTCAACAATGGCGTTGGGAGTTTCTACTGTAATGAATAGTGAAGTTTGGTCAATCTCCTCGATCATGACTACATCAAGATGAAACTCATTTACTATAGTTGGCACAACTTCGACTACCAAGTTATCTTGTCCAATGACCGAATGAGAAATGCCTTTGATATGAATGATCTCTACCATTATTGTATCCTTTCCTGCATTATCAATTGATAAATCATCTATGATGATAAATAGAGCTACAGATCCCAGTCTTAGAAACAATAGAAGGATCTCAATAGAAGAAAAGAAAGGACCTTGCCTAACTGAATTGATAAGGTGCACCTAGATGGTCAATCGCTTCACATGCAAGCCAAAATGGTCACCATTGGACATCTTCATAATGCCAGCACTAATACCTTCATCAATGAGATCTTCCACTTCCACAATGTTTTGGACATCTCCCAATGAATCTATGTTAAGGAGAGCCCCGGTCAAAGTACTTTGATGTAATGTCTCGCCATTGCCAAGGAAATTATTAGACAAATATTAAATTTGGTCATTGAAGTGTATCTCCTCTGTCTCTTCACTTGACATCACTTGAGAATATGTGCCTTTTGTTGCAAAAGCTTATATAGTAATGTCAGATATTTCATTCGACTTCCTCACTTGAATGTGAACCTCTTCATTCATTTTTGTTGTAAGTCAAAAGAAGCATGAGGAGATGACTCTCTTTGAACTTCGTCTTCTTCTAAGGACCCTTCATTTTCAGCTATAGGAGGAAGACAACTATCCCCTTTAGGAGCAATGGGATGAGATGGTGCTTCACCAATAGGAGACAAAGCTGGTTGAACTGTCATTTTCTGTGTTGATGAGCCGGTGGTGCATCGGATTGAAGGGCCAATGGCTACCTTTGCCTCGTTTGTTCTATGCTTCTTCCTTGAATATCTACTAGCTTTGTTGAGTTTCTTATTGTGAGAAATAGAAGAGTCGACCCTATCTTTGCCCTTTGTACTGATTGCAGCTCTTCTTGAAGAGCTAACAACTTTCGTATTTTTCTTCTTATCAGCAAGAAGTGTATCTTTAACTGGTGGAGGACTTTTACCCAGTATTCACACCTTCCCACCATTTGCAAGATAGCGCGCTAGCCTAGCCTCACTATATTCGCTAGCTTCATGCACGCACTCCAAAATGTTTGTTTTGACAGTAACAAAAAGAAGTTAGCAAAATGAAGTAAAGCATAAAGAAAAGAGAGGTATCAAAGAAAGAAAATACTATACTCTTCTTCTCTTTTTTCTAACTAAGGGACTCATAGTTTAGCCCGGATCAAGCTGGATCATCAATGGCTTCATGCTCCACTTTAGGTTCATCCAGAGCAAGTAGATAAGACTCTCCATAGTCATACTATCCAACTTCCGCATTATTTAACCGCTTAACAAGTCGAGGGGGGTCCATATCCATCCAAAGAATAACTTTCGGTAACATCGAAAGACCATGTACCTCCCAGAAAGCATAATATTATTTGTCATCTTTGCATGGCGTGGTAGAATTCTATGGTGGATAGATCTTTTGCCACATGTCTTGAGGACAAGAGTTGCACTCTTGTTTCCCTGTCACTCCATACCACCAGACATAACCATATCTAGTACGAACTTTCCTCCAACTGTCAGGTATGAAGATGCCATAACCATAGAAGTTAGTCGTGAAACGGAGTCAATAAGTATGCTAAGAATATATATCGACTTCAACTTCCTATTTTTCTCAAGAGATATTATAAAAGCCCCATGCACCTCCTAGTCAAAGCCAAATTGGCGTGCAAACCTCTAAGGGAAGTATGATTCTACATAATATCAACTACACTTTCAAGAAGGCAAGAGACATCCTTGGATTGATGTTATGTAGTTGATAAGCCGATTGGAAATTTCCTACTCCTTCGGTAAATCATAGCCAAACTCATTTAGAATTCGCATTAATCGGTACATCTCATCTAAGAATCAGTGCATGTTCAGTAGCCGATCAATGACCATTCTAAAATCAAGGTTAGCCATTTCTCTGTTGGTAAACCTTCAAAAAAACATGCCCTTCTTTAAAAATTATGTTGGCTCTTCAACTCCAAATACCCAAGTGAAGTAAAGTTTAAGCCAACCTATAAAGAAGTGTATTGGGCAGTAAGTTATGTAGCATCCAAGGTCAACAAAATTATTCACTAGATATTCAAAACCTCAATATAAGTCAGAGAGTACATGGAGAGCTAAAGAGAGTCTAGCGCCTGATGCTAATTTGCAAGCAAGGAGTAAGATATTCCATTTGATATAACCAATATATGAGGAAGAAGGGCACACCACCACAAATAACTAATACATAAAAAACAAGATCAACTCTTACTATGGGGTAATGTTGTAGAGGTGTTGAGGCTCAATCCATAATGGCCGCTCATCTTTAACTTTTCGACTCTTGCTGAAGTCCCGGAAGAAGGTAGTCCTAGCTCGTAGATTGGATATGTTATTAAAGAGCTGAGCCCATTTCCACAGAATGAGTTGTAACATTTTATTCCTTTAGTCGAATTGGCTTAAAATTTTTATGATATTATTTTCCTTGGGGACTTTTCCAAGCTCTTCATTCATGGGCATATACTCATCAAAGGGTTCTCCTACCACTGGTAGGCCACACATAGTACTAAGATCGCACAACGTCAAGCTTATTTTACCACAAGGAAAATAAAAGGAATTTGTTACTAGAGACAAGAATTGCAAAAAGGCCTCCAAGATCTCACCATGTCTGTGAAAACCTTCATAAGAAGCCAGGATGGCATCATATATCCCAGTACTCTCCAATACATCCTTATAGAAGGAAGCTAGATGATAAGCCCAGTACATGAAATCTTCTTGTGGTAAAAAAAAAGCCATGAAATTATTTCAAATAAATGGTTCTTTGCAACTTGTGATCTTTATAAATGGTGGCTCATTGTCGAGGTGTCTCCACCGTGTGGTAAGCATAGACTTTATTACTGTTGGTGGGTGCTAAGAATATACCTCCAAACTTCTCTACTTTGTCCATGGTAGAAAGAGCTTTCTTAGTCAAATGCCCTGTAAGAACATCATCCTTCTTAATGGTGATACCGGTGGATCTCTTTACAAGGTAGCAAATGGCCCCATGAAGATCTCTCATGGACTTATGTGTCATAGGTCCAAATTGACAATGTTTTGAGTCGACAAGGAAAAATGCCCTTTTCCACTTTAAGTGTCTCTAGATAAATATCCCTTTATCTTCCTTCTTTGATGCAACTCCCTGAGAGAGGACAAACATCGCATCACCTAAACGAACATGTTTAAGGAGTGGTATAGGGACTTGGTCTTTCTCTTCTTTATATGTAACTCTTGCTTGGTAATGTCTCTTCTGCTGATGAGAACTAGATAACTTGCCCCTCTGAGGCTCATCAAGGGGTCGTTTACATGGATTTCTTAGCTGACTTTTTGGAATTTGAGTTTTCTCTATGAAAATTCTATCTCCAGAGGATTTTCGACAAGAACTCGTGGATGAATGGATTATATTCTGCTTCTTTTGGTTTTTGGTAGACTGATTCTCTGTTCTACTCTTAATAGAATGCCACTTGCGAGGATTCCTTGGTTGGGTTTCAAACGTTTCAACTTTCCTCAGATTGGATCCAGCTTTAGGGGAGTTTCGAGGGGGAGGTATAGATGAAGCAGGAAGAAATTCCTCTCTATGAACTCTTGAGACACAAACTTTGGTAGTTCTGGGCACATCCTGATGGGGAGGATTGACTATCTCTATTTGGCTAGAACCAAAAATAATATTTATTTCAAATGTACTCTCTGCTAATGATGTTACCTCAACTCTTCGTAAGGTCACTTCTGTAGATGCACTGCCTCTCATTGCATCAAGGGTAGTGAGAAGATCAGCCATGTTGTAGCTCTGACTCCCTAACTGATTGGGAATGTCACCTAAATCAGCCGAACGGATTGGCAACTCATTGAAATCCACTTGCTCTTATGGTATGTCTTCAGAAAAATTGGACTACTCAGGATCCATCTACAAGAATGATGAGAATACAAAATATTTTATTTTATTTTCTTAATACTTAATCTTTTACACTTATTTGAATCCCATATGCACTCGTTATTCTTATATTTTGATTTAGGAGACAATTAGAGTGATTAAGTGCAAAAAGAAGTCAATTGAAGGATTTTGGATAATTTCAGCATCACTTCATATTTTGGGCATAACTTTCTCATCCGACCTCCGATTGAGATGATTAAAGATGTTCTGAAAATACAAGAAAAATTTCTATAACTTTTATGTTTGGAGTTTTGAGAGATAAAAACTACATCAAGGAAAAATGCAAAAAGAATGTCAAAGTTAGGATGAAGTGCAGAGGAGAAGCAACAAGGAACAAAGCAGTTGAAGACAGCAGACCAATGCCACCGGTGCCAACACACTTCATACCACTAACCCACAGGACAGCAAGGTGGCGCCGGCGGTGCCAGACTCTATTGCCACTTTTTGAAGGTTGCAAAAATTATTATTTTGCGTATTTTTGACTCTATATAAATAATAGTTTCCTAGAGTTTTTGAAGGTTTCTTTGATAGGGTTTGGAAAGGACTTCTTGGCGGTTTTTGATAGAGAATCTTCTCTCTTCTCTCTTGTCTATTTTATTTTTCTTTGTATTTTCATGGTCCTACGTGACTAAACTTTTATTCTTGATTTAAGGAGACAAGCCTCAGAATCAACATACTGTAAGATCTAATTTATTTTAATCGTTAAATTTATACTTTGAATATTGAATGTTCTTCTTTGTTCATGATTATGATTGTTATGCTTAATTGCTAGGAGGCCTACTAATTTATTATTCATTGCAATCTATTGCTAGATTAGATATCAAATCTATAATCGTTTGATCCCTCTAATTTGCGAGACAACTAGGGTTTAATAATTTGCTGCTGTTGCAGTTATTAAATCTTAAGAAGAATATTTAACTAAATTAAATGCAACCACTGGTACTTGTGTTGTTTAATTTCATCAATCTCTACAAATCTTAAGGCTGTTATTAAATTAAACCTTTAGCGCTAGTATTAGGTTGTTTAATAGTTAGGGTTAATTAGAATCCTGGTTTCTAATTAACTATGTTGAAGGAGAGATAGAAAAAATAATTTCAATGGTGAATATTCAAAGTATGATTTAATTTATAATTACATCAATGATCAATTATGAGATTCTAATGGTAGATGTTGACTTGAACCAAAGTTTTCTTCTCTGATAGATTTCTTTTATAACACTTTTTTCATTACATTCAAAACCCTCATTTCTTGATCACATTCCACAAAATTAAGCTAGATACTCCTCATGGGATTGACCCTTATATACACTATTATAGGTAATTTAATTAGAGTAAGGTTCTAAATTTTGTTAACTACAATAGCACACCAAAAAACAATTAAAGCAAAGTAAGGAATACGAGTCAAGATAAGTGACCAAAATGTTTTGCAACAACATTATTTAGCAAAATAATATGCACTGGTCGATTGACTTAGCTACAAGGAAATAAACAGTTCAAGGTATTAGAACCAAAGCATACGTTCTAAATGCTTGAAAGAGGTGCAAAAAGAATATTGCATTTCATCAATAGACCTAGTTGGGTCAACAAAGCCATGTGTATGAAAGCTCATTAAACCTATATGACACTTAAATATCCGGACCACCAACAAATATAGTTTGGAAGGTTTTGGGCTCCCTTAACAAAGTGTAGCAGGCCTCAGGGTAGACCCTAGCGCGACCGTATGGCCTACATGATTCTCAAAAGTTCACGATCCTCATGAAAATGTCAACGTGAACTAAATGCGCTCCAAAATGCCTCTTATGGTCTCACACAACCAAAATCAGCAATCCAATGGAGACCTGTCGGTTTCTAGTTGAACAAGGGTTGTTTAGCTAGCCGTCATATGATCAACGAGCAATGCTAGACTACAATTAGACAGCGGGTGCTGCTGCCTGTCGGTCAAGCATTAAGAAATGTTGGCTACAAGTTGGGCAGAAGTACATTGAAGTTTCACCGGCCACCAACAAGAAGTCCTTGATAGTGATGGGCCTCAAGACAGGTCTTTGCTAAGACCACTTCCAGTTAATGCTTAATTAGAGCTGATACATTGTTGCAAGTAGCAAAGATAAATTGATTTGGCCAGCCTCTATCAAATCGAAAAATCAAGAAAGAAGACAGCTTTTCTAGTTATCTTGTCGGCCACTAATCCATATCAAAACTAGTGGCTTTAATCGAAGCAATGAACTTTGTTGCCCAACAATCAAAATAAAAAATAGTGGCAGCTAAACCAAATAAACAGCCTTGTCGACACAATCAGCGATTTTGTGGCCCCAATTAAGACAGAAATTTCAAGAACCTTTTGGCCACTAATGCAGGCAGCGAGTTGATGGGACTCGCCGGCCACCAACACATGAACAACAACTTAATGGCGCTCGCCGACCTCCAAACAAATGTCAAATGCTTCCATCTAGATAGTTGGGAATGTATGCAATACACAGTGTCTCTAAGTGCACAGCGTTGTGTTTTCATCTTCAAACACAAGGCGTATTCAAAGTTTTACAAAATATGAGGATCAATATGTTTTTCTTTTGGCATCACGTTTGACAAGTTGAGAAGGGGAGACGGTCAAACGAAATTTCTGTGCCCCGAAATCAAGCATAAATCCATTAAATCTTAATAGAGCTTGCTTGTCCCTTGACCCAAGGGCATATGTTGTCGGCCACCAGCAAGAGGCAGCCAAATAGGACTTGCCGGCCATCAGCATGATGTCAGTTTTCAGCATACGCATAACATTCCGTTCCCAAGGAATTCGCTGGCCATCAGGAAAAAGAGTGGGCGTTTGCAATTGATTTTTAGTTCAATCGTGGCAGAGAATGGGAAAACAAAGGAAGACAAGAAACTATTGCAGCAAGGGATTTATTAACAATAACTTCTCAACAACTTTAAAGAATGAAAGCAGAAGCTCTCTAAGCCCCAAATCGTTGAAATCCAAGCTACCAGAACTTGGTGAAATAGGAGAAAACCAAAGTTGTTTGGTTGAGTGCGAACGGCTGATGATTGCTGCTTTGTATAGCTTGAACGACTGAAAATCCCTATTTGCCGCTGATGGGGGAGCCTTGTATGACCGTTATCAAGCTATAAGATCTTGTCAAGGGAGAACACTCTTACCGGCCTCCAAAACCATTTTTTGGTCTAATGGAACTCAAAATTGATGAAAAGGGGTTTACAGAGCAGAAGACAGCTTGCATAAAGGTAAAGCTTAACTTACCTGCTACCAAGATACAACCTTTGTAGCAAAAGAATAAAATAATAGAATACAAAAAGAGAAGAAACTCGGTACCTGTCCAAAAAAAATACGGTGGTGCTGTTTTGTCATTTGGTTCAAAGGCTTAATCGAAACTTGCTGTTCGCCTGCCACCAAAGATGAGATAGGAAAATCAAATGGTGCGGTCCAGAAGGAAAATCAGATGGTGGGCTCTAAGCATTACAAGTGGTGCAGTCTAGATTAATTAAACCGATGCAGACATTGTTTCCAATCTATCATAGTTGGAGGATTTTGTTGCAATCAAATTGGGCCCCATCGCCTGGATAAAGTTGAGTTCAATACGGGGTCAGATCATCCCCTGGATTTATAATCCATTACCCATATGATCTAATCCTGAGGGGCATTTGTTGGGTCATAAAAAGATTGATCAAACTGAGGGGTCCATCTACAATTTATTAGAGCCATGTTTGATTTATGGAGCAATGGGAAGAGTCTTATATCTCATTGAGCCATGTTTAGGCCAAAATGGGTGTGAGAAACGATCAATTATGTACATCAAATAGTCCACCCCTTATTTAAATCAATTTGAGAATGCCAACCCAAACAAATCGGTTCAATGTAACCATGCTCAGCACATGACGGCCACCAAGGTTATCACCAAGATGATGGCATTCCAACCTTCTTGTCCATGTTGCTGGCCACCAAGTTGGTCATTAAATGAATGAGAAAACAACCCCTCTCATTCCATGCTGGCGACCACCAAATTGGTCATTAAATGAATGAGAAAACCGCCCTCTCATTCCATGCTGCCATCCACCAAATTGGTCACTAAATGAATGAGAAAACAACCTTAGCATTCCATGCTGCAGGCCACTAACAGGCTACCAAGAATGTTGTCCAATTTGTGGATAATCAGCCTTTATGCATTTTGTCGGTCACCAAGGCAAAATTTTGGCAGCATCTCCCCTAATATTCTCAAGGCTATTGATTAAACCCGTTTATATGCAAAACATATGTATGCTACAATGGCTTAAATACATTCAACTGAAAGCTTACAAGATACAATAATTACATGAAAGGTGCATCTCCAAATGCTTGTGATGGGTTAATGAATGCTTTATGCACTAAGAAATAAAGGTACATGACCCATTCAAGGTAAGAATACATAAACAACAAGAGAAATGATAAAATGAATAGGCTTGAAAACTTCATAGGTAGCTCCTTATTTGAATGTCACTTAGGTTGTCTTTCTCCATTCACCTAAAATGTAATAAATCATTTAATCAAGTGCTTAAAAAGCAAATTGAACATATGGCAATCATAAAGAATGTGCAAAAAAAAACCCTACAAGATAAGTAATGAATGATTCATACAACTGAAACATAGGGAAAGGATTCAAGGCATGTAGGTGCTGGCCACCAAATTGGTGGTGGCTAGCCATGGAATAAAACATGTTGTGAATATCTTCCAAGAATGTAGCCGCTAGCCACAAAACATGGTGATGGTTGACCATGTAATGAAAGATGCTTTGCTAAGCTCTAAAACATGTAATTGTCAGTCACAAAACAGGTGGTGGTTGGCCATGTAATGAAAGATGTTTTGCTAAACTCCAGAAAATGCAGCTATTGGCCACTAGATAGGTGGCGGTCGGCCACAAAACATGCAAATTTTAGCTTGCAAAAATGGAGGATTGGTGGCCATTAGCTCACTTCTTCTCCCTTGGTCTGCCATCAAATGATTATAAATAGGCACGACTTTCCAAAAAATGAGGGACCCTTTTCAGCTTGCTAGTAAGAGAAACTTCATCTTCTTCGTGAAGTAGCTTCATCTTCCTCACTCACCTTCTTGTAGAGGCAGTTGGATCTTGTAGCTGTTAGGATCTTCTCTTTGTGAGGATAGTGCCTTGTTGCTCTTTAATGGTAGAAATACCTAAATGAGACTGAAACTCAAACTCCACCATGGTGTATAGTGGGTTCTCCTCATTTATGATGTGGTGGGTTTAAAGTTTCTGCAATCAACCATTAGGGAGTAAGTTTGAACCTTTGAAAGCTTAAAAACTTGAATAAACTACATAAATTACGAAAAGCTAAAACTCACACTCCACTAATGGGTTTTGGGAAAGTCCTAAGGTGGGAACAACTCCATTAATGGAGGTTTGGAGTTAACTGTTTGGGGAATAATGAATCCAAGCTACAAAGCTAAAAAGGGAAGATAATGGAGTAAGGAGGAATCCATTAGTGAAGTTGTAACCAAGTAGCTTCCACGCAAAGATGGGGCCCACAAATCATGGGAATGATGGCATGCACCTCGCTTGCCCTCCTAAGTTGTCTAAACAAGACAACTTGTTAGTCTTCATTAGTGTTAATTACTATCATTAGCACTAATTATAGTTAGGCTTAATCTCACCATGACTAGGCTTAATATCAATCAGTCAACCTAGTCCAATCATCATGAGCACATTACTTGTGACCTGGATCTATAATCTCTTATAGGTTAAAAAGTAAAGATCGCTCACTTTTGGTTTTCTATGGGATATTGAAAAACACGGTCATCCAAAAGTCTGAGTCTAGGACTGAGTCATCAAATCATGATTCACTGAATCACTGAATTATGACTCACCAAGTCATTGAGTCATGACTCACTAAGTTAAACCTTAGTAAAATCATTTCAAATCAACTAAAACCAAGTCAACCTGATCTCATTCTTCCTAAGCTTCTCATGGGCAATTGAGAGAGCCGCCAAACCCAATCAACCTGGTCTCACTCTTCCTAAGCATCTCATAGGTAATTGAGAGAACTGAGCCAAATCCAATCATCTTAGTCCCACTCTTCTTAAGCTTATTATGACCAATTGAAAGAATCGAGCTAAACGCAATTAACCTAGTTTCATTCTTTCTAAGCATCTTATGGGCAATTGAGAGAGTCAGGTTAAATTCAGTCATCTTGGTCTCACTCTCCTAAGCTTCTCATGGGCAATTAAGAGAGTCGAGCTAAACCTAGTCTAACTGGTCCACTCTTTCTAAGCGTCTCATGGGCATTCTGAGAGAGCTGAATCAAACCTAGGTTACCTGTTTTCTTCTGATTTCTTTCAGGTCCAAATACAATAGAGATCACCCAGGATCATAATTCACCTTCTGTCTCTATGGTTTCTTATAGTCTAAATAGCAAAGATCACTTGTTATTGATTCCATCCAGGATAAACCAATTGGATTAAATACTCATTCTTTAGGTTGACCCAGAGTTTAGCAACCCATTCTAGAGCCGAGTCATCCTCTCCACCCATTAGCCTAAGGCAACTTACTAAATTTTAAGTTATCATAATGTGTTTGACAATCCCAAAGATAACACATATTTGTTTAATAGAGTGTATTTTATTTTTGGGTCTTTAGATACATTGTACTTTTTCTCTTAATCAAGAGTTTTCTCCCATTGTGGAGATGTAGTTAGGATCGCTTGTGGTCTTGGATGTGAATATGCAATTTTCTGATGTCCACAATAAGTGTAATTAATTGAGGATATTAAAAATAAAAATTATTCGATTTATTCCAATATGACAAATCTTTTTATGTTGTTCCAATTTTGTTTTAGTTCTCCACTAAGCCATTATAGTCAAGGCCCGTCAACTAAGCAGAAATTGAATAATTTAATCCAAAAATATGCATCTTCCAAATTAGGACACATTAGAACCATTGGATAGCCTATAATAACTTATTTACACTCATAAGCAAGAATTATATCCTAAAAATTAGAGCAAACAACATTAAATGAAGATGGTTGGACAACTTCATAGATCAGTTAGTATTATTCATGTCAATGTCCATCGAGTTTCATAAACAAGTAACATCGGCGAGATCCGTCAATATAAATTCATCTCGGTCATTACAAATCCATAATAATCAAACTATATTAATCTTACCAAATTTATTACATATGCAAAAAGCTGACATGACCATAGATTCTAACTATGTCAATATAAGTAAAGTGCAATCCATATAGGTAAAGGTGGTCAAGCACTAAAGCTTAATCAATTATAGAAAATGATAAGAAATGGTTGTGGTCCCAGCCAATCAGGCCTAGTTGTCTAAATTACACCTTAAAGGTTACATCCGACTTTCCAACCAATTTAGACAATCGCGGATATGATATTGCCATCCCTAGAAATCTCCATAGACCATTTCTAAGTTTGTATGAGCTCAATTTATATAGTTGCATATTTATTGCTAATATTATACATACAAAGTAATCAATTAGAACGATATCTGTGTTGCACTAGCAATATCTATTAATAAACAACTTGGGCGATTAGAATTATCAATGGACACTATCTAAGGCACCTACCTTGTATGCGTGTACACAGATAAGTTTGCTCATGCATTGTCTTAAACCATAAAAATTAGAGCACCCGTCTCCTCAGCGTGGGAACTAGAGCACATGGAGTGGGCAATCCATGGTGTATGCGAGTTTGGTGTACACTCATGTTTAGGTACATAAGTAAGGTTCTATACATCTTCCATCTTAACTATTGGAAACTGATAATGTATTAAATATAAAAAAAATAAAAATATATACATGTTTTATAACACTGTTAGGGAACTCTAACATATGCCAGCTGCCAAGCTGGCTACTTGCCACGTCAGAGTATTATCCTTTCTGGGGACCTCCCCCAAATCCCGCAAAATCCAAAAGATGGGATATACATCCCGAGGATCCCTCCTCTAAGTAAACTTCCTAGTCCACCCTATGTACCAAATCGCTCGACTCCCGACTGCACCCCTCGCTCATCTATAAATACGGACCAGGTATACATCCCCAAACCAAACTGACTCGTCCTCATTCCATTCTCCTCCTAAAAGTCTCATATACTAACTTGAGCATCGGAGTGTTCACGCCGGGAACACCCCCGGCGTCCTCTGATGAGATCTCGAAAGCTTCATCAACATACCGTTTGGGAATTTCCCAAACATTGGCGCCGCCTGTGGGAAGCGTTTCAAAAATACAAAAAGATGTCGAACGACATTATAAACAACACAATCGATGCTTCCTCTCTCCCTGCTGTCGTCAACAACACGCCATCCACGTCAAATCAAAACAACACAGTGCCACCGCCTAGGGA
>JAYJMB010044596.1:0-31196 GCA_036873735.1 Pouteria campechiana
CCCTTACTCACACTACTACAGAAAATTAGATTGGAGCAAGGTTCTAAATTTGGGTGCCCACGACAGCACCACCATTCGTACATCTGAAATTACAAAAATGATTATGGAATATAAACTATTTTCAATACAAATCATATTTCACAACACAACTCTACGGGATATCTAATATCCCCATCCAATAATACATGCCCGTGCACAAATAACAGGATAACTACTATCCCCATACAATCATATCTTCAATCAAGAAAAAGGCCTACTTACCTTACTGATGACTCATCTTACACTTCTTGTGCTCTTTAACTTCACAAGCTCCATAGCTTCCTATCTGTTCTCAAATAATCCTACACATACAACATTATCATTCATTTATAATTAATTTATATCAAGCCACTGAATTACACTATCAATCAGTCCATGGTTAAGTTTATAAACCCCTCAAGTGCATAGATGCAATCTAAAAATTAATCACAAGACTATCTAATTTATATTCCCTCTTAATCACTTTCTAACCATGTATTACATACCTCATATTAATGCATTCTTCCTAGCTAATCTTAGGCTACAATATGATTAATCAATCATGTCACTTTCCTCATGGAGGCATTTCATCAAACTTGTGCTAAGCATTAATTAAATTATGATTCATTAACTAAGTATCTCAAGAACTTACATGTTCTATAACATTCATCTTGTATATCACATGATTAACAGTTATATAACCTTAAAAATAATTCAATGAAGACTTTAATGAAATCAATTTGCTACTTAAACCCTTTATACACAAAAGCCCTCTTTAACCTTGAATTAGGTCATTGTCCAAATTTAGATTTCTCATATCCAAATCATTCCAAAACCAAGATAATTAATCCATTAACCATTTCCCTCAAAGCAATTATACATATATCACAAAATTCCCTCAAAAAATTACTATTAACAAAAACCCTAGTTTAACATAAAATCCAAATTTGGTCAGGGAAAAGTAACTCATCATGAAATCCAAGCATGGCTTCCTCTCATGAATGGGATTTCAAGCTCCAAGTCTCAAATAGCTCCCTCCAATCGTTGGAAATCAGATTTTCTTCCTTCTTCCTTTATAAAAATGTCTAAGACTTGGTTTAGATTCATGGATGATGGGTTACATACCTAAGCAAAGTTATTCCCTCAAAGATTTGATGCAAAAATGGCTAAATGGGGTGCAAGGGTTGAGGTTTTGGATGGGAAGAAAATTGAATGGATAGAAAGAAAAACAAAAAAGAAATTGGCTTAAAATATCAGTTCAATGACCTTGGCTATCGACCGACCCCATGACACCCAAAATGCTGGACGCCACTCTTTCCTCTCTCACGATCCGGCACCGCGACACTAGTTTGGCTGCCGTGACGCCCATGCCACTGCCGCCTGTCTTTCTCCCTTGTTGCTTTATTTCTTCTCAAGTTTAATGTCTTGTTTCTTATACCATTTTTATACCATGATTTTCCTCATAATAAGGACATAAAATGCATAAAAATTTATCTTAAATAATTAGTAATCAAATCATAAAACCAATTGCATCTGCTTTTAATTCATACAGTCACCTTTAATTCATATGCACTATATATACTTATACCATTTCATCTCAATTCATTACCATAATTAAATAATAAATATTTTCTCCCATTTTTAGCACCTCAGGTGTTATAGACATGTATGCGGTTTGGCACATGTGTAGTACACAGGAGCTAGTAAAGCTAAGGGGGGCATACAAAAAAGTGCGATTTAACATACATGTGGAGAGATAGTTGTTGGTCCCATGTAATAGCTAGCTCAAGAGGGGAGGGGTGAATTGAGCATATAAAAATTATGGCCAAACAAAAATTAATGAGCTAAGCGGAAGTTATGATGTAGCACGTATGCAGTTTTCATGTCTGTTCATTTGGTCATACTGACTGCTTCACTTCCAAATTCAACTTATTTTAGCTATACTTATTTCTATGAAATGTGATGATGAGACAATTATGTGCAAAGTAAAATAATTAAGTAGACAATACACACAATAATTTTTATATTGGTTTGCGAATCCCATCCCTACATCTACTCTTCCAAGAGCACACATTCATTGTGCTTGGGTTCCACTATATCCCATATAATGGAAATACACTAGTGCTCCCAGCACTCTTCTAGATTCTTGCTCTAGGGGGCATAAGCAGTGTTTCCAACACTCTTTTGGATTTCTGCTCTAGGGGGGCATAAACATAGTGCTCCTAGCACTCTTATGGTTTCACAAATTCACTAGGAAACTCATTGGTTTCGAAGATCACAAGCAAACTTGTTGGTTTTCCAGAGTTCACCAACAACTCATACAATGTGGTTTTCCTGAGCTCACCACAAACTCATATAGCTGATTAACTATACTCATTTTTGCATATTACATTGCCTCTTTTACTAGGATGATTTGTACATAGTTTGAGCACATTTAAAATGATAACTCACTGAAGCATATTAGATATCAATACTCCAGATATATGATTAAGATAGAACTTTTAGGCTCATAGTCTATTAGCTCAGTGGATATTAATTATCTAGGAGGAAGCATAGTCTAATTGAGAGATGTTACTCATTTAAGCTCCATTCTTATTTTTCTCTTAGCTTCCTCAACCTTCTGCATTGACACTGCTCTACCTTTATATTGCTTCAGAAATTTTTGCTTGTTGGAGGTAGTTGGCTTTGTTTGAATGTTGAAAACTGTTCTGAATTTTCTCCCATTGAAAAGTCATCTTCTTGATAAACTTGTTTGTAATTGGAAAGCTTGTAACACCATCCTTGAAGAAGATGCCTTTCCGGTTTTAGCAAATATAGGATGAAGAATTTTCTGCATGACTGATTCTTTCATTATTTTGGAAAGACATCCATTAAGCCTGAAGGAACACAACCTCTGAAAGTTGAAATCTTTATCAGAGTGAAGACTGTTGAACCAAATGGTGCATATGGCAAACAACCAAGTTTTGATGATGAGCAACAACATATGAGTGAACATTTATGGTATTGACAATTATGTTCCCAAGCATTGTAGAAACAGATATAAACATATAGGGAAACAATTTAAACATAGTGGATAGCGTACACAGCGAGTGCATTAGTAAGCAAAATCCACTGATCAAAAGAAGATAAGAATGATCAGAAAGAATGACACTAAAACTTTAAAAAGAAGCCACAAAGAATATTTGTAGAAATGAAGTTCAAGCCTCAATGAGTGATCGAGTAAATCTTCTATAGACAAAGTCAGTGTCAGATAGCATCTACCTCAAGAAAGATTCAAAAAAATTGGTCCACAGACAAGTCAGATAAATTGCTTATAATTAACACTTGTCCGCAACACAAAGACGAATTCAGTTAGCAGAAGTAGAAATGAAACAAAGAAAAAATTAGATAAATGAAGAGCCAAAATGAAGTCAAATTATTCAAGTATTTATCTCTCACATAAAGTCTATCTGAAACTGAAGAAGAATAAGGAACTTGTCTGCAATCTCTACAGAAAAGATAGAAGATAAAGTTGAAGCAACATAATAGCAGAAGAACAACTTTATCTGTCATTTTCATCTACAAGAGTTGTTTACCACTTGCAATAGAAAAACCATTAGACAACCACTGAAGAAACAAATCGTCTATGGCTCAACGAGTTGTCTATTACTTCTAGTAGATAACCCATCATATGAATGACTAAAAAGAGGATTTGTCTGCATGCCACAACTTCATCTATCACTTACGATAGACAAACCAATAGATGAACCATTTGGAAGACTTTGTTTGTGGCCTACATCTTTGTCTGCATAATTCAACAGACAAACAACAGACAAATTCATTTTGTCTATCAGAGAAGGAGCCTTATCTTCTAAGAAGAATCATCTGGTACTTACAATAGACAAAGCCATTTTGGCTGATGAAAAGAAAACTTTGTCTAGTGAAAATCACTTCATTTACTATGGAGAAGCTTTGTCCGCAATATAAAGATCATTCGCTACTTATAACAGACAAAACAATAGACAAAGCTACCTCACCTAATAAAAGAAACTTCATCTGCTAGGAGAATATCATCTGATGAGTAGTAAAGAAGAAGAACTTCGTCTGTACTTCTACAATTTATCTGTTACTTACAACAAACAAACTAGAAGATAAGTAAAATGCTACAACAGTCTTTGACAAAATTACAAAGACAAAGTTGTTTATTATGCAAATCTACTCAGAGCCACTTTGTCTGTTACTTAGAAGAGACAAATCCAAGACATAATTAGATAAAGTTCTCAGATAAATTATGACATATCACGAAGAGTAGAAGCTACCTGTACCAGATATAACTGACTGCACTCTTCAGTCAAAATCTTATTTAAAGCAGATTCTATTAAGTAGATCGAATAAATTGAGCTTAGCTGAAGATGGACAGAAATTCAAAGGAAAGAAGTCTACACTTTGATAAAGGTTGCAACTTTCAGAGGTTGTGTCCCTCAAGCTTAATGAGCATTTTTCCAAAATAATGAGAGAGTCAGTTAGGCAGAAAAGTCTTTATCTGGTATTTGCTAAAATCAAAAAGGCATATTCTTCAAGAATGGCGTTGCAGGCTTTCCAGCTACAAATGAGTCTCCCAAGAAGACAACTTTTCAATGGGAGAAATCAGAACGGTCTTCAACATTCAAAAGAAAGCCAACTACTTTCAATGAGTAGAAATTTCTGAAGCAAGATAAAGGTAGCATAGTGTCAACTAAGAAGGTTGAGGAAGTTGAGAGAGAAATCAAAATAGAGCTTAATCGAGTAACATCTCTTAATCAGACTACGCTTCCTCCTAGAAAATCAATCTCCATTGCACTGATAGACAATGAACCTAAAAGTTCAATCTTAATCATACATCTAGAGTGTTGTTATCTAATGAGCCTCAAGAAGATATAATTTTATATGTACTCAAAATATGTACAAATCAGCCTAGCAAAAGAGGCAATTTAAGGTGCAAAATGAGTGTTGTCAATCAGCTATGTGAGTTACTGGTGAGCTTAAGAAAACTATATTGTATGAGTTGTTGGTGAGCTTTGAAAAACCAACAAGTTTGATGGTGATCTTTGAAACCGGTGAGCTCATGAAACCAGAAGTGTGTTAGGAATACTATGCTTATGCCCCGTGGGGCTGGAATCTAGAAGAGTATTGGGAACACTATTTATGCCCCCTGGAGCTGGAATCTAGAAGAGTACTAGGAGCACTTTGTATTTCCATTATATGGGATATAGTGAAACCCAACGCACAATGAGTGTGTGCTCTTGGAAGAGTGGATGTAGGGACGGGATTCTTAAACCACTATAAAAATTGTGTTGTTTGTGTGTGTGTTTGTTTATTCTTCATTACTTCATTAAGCATAACATTATCACTCACATCATCACACACACACATGATAAACTACCTGAAATAAGAATGGCTAAGAGAAGTTGAATTTGGAAGTGAAGCAGTTACGATGATCAAACAAATAGATATGGAAATTACATATGTCCTGCATCACTACTTCTCGTTAGCTCATCTTTTTTATTTGGCCATAATTTTTATATGCTCAATTTACCCCTCCCCTTTTGAGCTATCTTACATGAGACCAACAAGTGGTATCAGAGTAGGCTTCGGAAGTTAATTTTAACTACTAGAAGTTAACTTGAGAAGAGATTCCCATGGCCAAATCGTTCCACAACATTCTTGCTCAGAGATAAGTTAGTTGCAAACTTGTATGCATTAACATTCCATTATAGATTCTGAAAATTTGAAATTTCTATTTCCACTAAGCTTGATAGAATATACATATGTAGCTTTGGTAAAAATACATGAGAATTATTTATGACAAAGCTAACAAGGTCCAGAGGATCCAAGCAATTTGATTCTATATAGGAGCTGCAAAGACAAGAGAAGTCAGAAGAAACATCTAAGAGAAACCCAGAAGAGCCAAAGATAAACAAGTAAGCATTTTTCAGCATCTTAGCAATTCAAGACAATGAGGTAACTTTCTAATCTAAATCCTCAAAGCTTCAAGAAATTTATATTTGTTTTAAAGCTTTGAATGTTATATAATAGATAGCATATCATTTTGAATGCCATGCATAGTAAGTTACTAAAAAAATTGAAAGTGCATTATTTTGAATCATCTATATATGCTCCAAACTATACATTTTTCATTACTTTGCTTATGCACATTATATAAAGACAAAAGAGATTAGTCACTCAAATATTTATAAATTAAAGACCTCTAATCATAGGCAAACCAATATTATCTCCTCAAACAATCATGCTTATCTTAGATTAAAAGTAAATTAAAATTTCATTATCTCATAACTACCAGAAGATGAAGTCCTCACTTTGTCTGTTGGATTGTCTGAAGCCACCAAATTTGTTTGATGCTCTCGAGGTTCAACCACATAAATCCCCTATTTAACCTCATATCAGACATAGATATCCTATTCACTGTAAGCGATAGAGTCCTTCCTCAAAAAAAGGCAATTCAAATTCCCATTGTTTCCCTCTTCACTCCTCGTCTTCTTGCCGCCATTTTCCTCTGCTCATCTCAGTGCCAAAAACCCCCAAGCTCTTCCACATCAAAACCCTAAAACCTCAATTGATGAAAATGGCAGACTCAAGAGTTACAAAGATGACTCCAACATCCACCTGTTGAAGAAAAAGGAGCAAAAACAGTTAGAGGAACTGTATGCATCATGGAGAGACGAAGTACGAAAAAATAGATTTTTATAGGTAACTTTCCGAAATGATGAACAAAGTTGCCAAGATTACATGAATAAATTTGTTAATAGAAAAGTACTAAAAGTTAGATCCATTTGTTTTGAAACTTTTTGAGAAGATGAAGCTGAAAGTCTGTGAATGGATAAGCTTTCAGGGATGGAAAATCATATGAGTTGTAGAGATGAAAGCTATCCTAGAATGGTGAAAATACATGTCTATAATTATTACCTTAAGGTTAAGAAATCATGGTTTGGAGACAAAGAGATAGATCTGTCCCCTAGAAATATCAAAGAATGCTTGAATCTTCTCTTAGTTGAAAGACAGACTTTTAGTGGCTAGTACCCAAAAAAGAATTATTCTCACAACTGACAAAAAACCTATTGGTGAGAATGTAAAGAATATAAATCCCAAGGATCTAGATGTAAACCTAAGGCTTGCTCACCTTATCTTGAATAACAACATTCATCCCAAGGATCTAGATGTAAACCTAAGGCTTGCTCACCTTATCTTGAATAACAACATTCATCCCAAGGTTGGAAGTAGGGATAATGTTTCTGAGAAAGATGCAAAGATTCCTAGGGCATTGAAGTATAAGAAGAGATTAGATCTCGCTAAACTAATGTTTGAACATCTCTTTCAAGTCAAATCATCAGGAAGACATCCTTTGCCCTATGGAATGGCAATGACTCAAATATTGAGAAAGGTAGAGGTGGACTTATCATATGAAGTTCTAGAGGAATTCAAAATTTCAGACATAGTTGATGAAGTAACACTGAAGAGGATGGGAATAACCATACCATCAAGTGATATAGTCATTGAAAAAGACAGAATGGCAAGACAACCAAAAAGGATTAGAGAAGAACAAGAAGAGGAAGAGGAGGAAGACGCGAGAAGTGAGGAACATGAGCAAGCAGATAGAGCACAAAGGGTAAGAGAAGAAGAAGAAGAAGAAGAAGATGATGATGATGATGATGATGATGATGATGATGATGATGATGATGATGATGATGATAATGATGAAAGGCTGGAATCTATTAGGGAAGAAAGAGAGGAAACCCCTTCAACAGCTATAGAAGAAGAAACATTAGCACTGGAAAGAGAAGCAGCAACTGCAGTAGAACCATCTTCACACCATAGTCCAATTCCATATCCCTTTAGATCTACTCACTCACCTCCAGCACTCCAGCACATTCCACAAGGTCATGAGTCTCCACATCATAGTTCAAATCCGTCCCATTCTAGACTTGTTCATTCATCTCTACCTATCCAACACATTCCATAAAATCTTAAAAATAGGCTTCAAAATATTAAATTGTTTGTTGCATCTATGACCCTAGAATGGATTCATTAGACATGGATACCCTATTCTCTTTAATGGAATCCATCAAAGGTTAGAAGAAGCCAACTTTTGTCTCACTAGTTAGAGACATTCACTCAACCTCTCATTCTCTTCAGTCAGTTCACTCCTCTCCTCTCCCGTTCCACTCTTGCCACATCACACACCTCACAAATCTCCATCTCCTACTCATCACATAGATTTTCCACTAGAATCTCCTAGGTCTAACTCGGTGTCTTCTATATCTGAGTCAACAATCCTAATAAGTAAAATCTTTAAATCTTTAAAATCCACTTCAAAGAAGCATTCATCCCAAGAAAATCCGTCTTCACCTCCACAAGTCATCAATAAATCTACCTCATTCAAACTTGTTCAAATTCCAAAATCCTCCCTTCCATCTCCAATCACCTTTCAGTCACCTATCTCTCCTTCAAACATCAGTCAACCTACTCCACTTGAAGACATGCTATCATCATCTAAATCACATCATTAAAAGTGACAGAAACTTCCAAAACCCTAAGAATCAAAAATTAAAAATGACCCTAGAAGAAATTGAGCATAGACAATTAATAAACCAAATAGTTGCCTTCACTCTTCAATCATAAAATAAATCCTTTACTCTCTCTGATCTTCCTTTTCCAAACTTTGAAGATCAAGATTATCTTCATAGCATTATAATAATGAAGGGTTCGACCAAAATTTTCAAACCTAAATCTCTTCTAGATGGAGACAAAATCATTGATAAGATACTAAATGAATTCGCTCCTTCTGTTGAACCCTCTCCTTGTATAATTCACACTTCTTCTGAATCATCTCCTTCTACAACACCTCCTCCTTATATTGAACCATCTCCTTCTATAATACTAGCTCTCTCTCTCTCTCATTGAACCATTCCATTCTACCACCCATGTTATGCCCCACTTTTCAAGGCACGACCGACCATTTTGCACTATATTTCACTAGGATTTGCCCACTTTTAGAGTGAGGTGTTCCGCCCAAAATTTGGCAGGGCCTAACCTAAATAGATGGGTTTTCCAATTGTATAATTATATATTAAATAAATAAAGCAATAATATAGATTTTAAATACAAACATCCACTATCCCACAACCCTGAACCTGGGTGAAGCATGATGTCACTCACACAGAAATATACAAATCCGATTATAATATGATAATGAATCACTTTGACATGCCAATACACTATATTATACATCAATTAAAATCCTTTAAATATAAATACAATTATACATGAACATTATGGGATTCCAATCCTAATTCATCATATCATAAAAATACTTTTTCAAACCTACTCATCAGTTCCAACCCTTAGTTGAATTCTTTACCTATCCTGTCAGCTAAAAAGAATAAATAAGAAGGCATGAGTCTGGGCAACTCAGTAAGTAGGCAAGTACAATAAAAATATTCAATAATCTAACATATAACATGTTCAATTCTCAACATGAATAATCATGTTCATAAAAAAATGCACTAAAATTCATTTTATATTGTTTAATCCAACTATACCCATCATGGGTTCTATCTCATGTCACAATACAAAACAAAACAATATTCATAACATTTCATTTAGTCAATAATCAATACAATGTATACATCATAGTATACACTCTCATATGTTCTAAAACATCCATCCTATATAACAAAATAGGATATTCTTTATCCCCTCATAGTTAGACATCCATACATAAGAATAAAAAGCTTTAAAACATGAGATAATTCCTATCCCAAATAAACACAATTTCATATCGTAAATGAAAACTAATCCTTTTGATCCAAGGGATATTTGCTAAACCTACATTTATATAAGCATACTAGTCAAATAGACATCAATTTAACCAATACTATCCCCATCCAAAACACATGTGATCGGATGCAAACAAATGGGTTATTACATAACCCCATTCACTCATATATTCAATCAAATGGTTGATGACTTATTCACCATAATGCCATAAGCTCCTCAGCTTCCCAACCATATTCAATTTTCCCTATATATAAAAATGAGTCATTTATTTACAAAGGCAACTTTGCCAAATTCACATCAAATTAATAAAGTACAATTTCTAGATACTATGGTCAGTCCATTAACATGTCGCAACTATATTAATTTTGTATTTGACATGATCATTATGTATCCAACACGATTCATAGTTAAACATCTTTAAAACAATCCAATAAAATCTTTAATCCAACTAATCTATAGTTTACCTAGCTCAAACACAATTTCTCCAATTAACCTAAACTAGGTCATAGTCCATTATCCATTTTTACAAGTCCAAAATCACCCTATATAAATCCCCAAAGCATCATAACTTATAAATTACACATTCCTCCCATGGTTTATACAACAATCCATATCAAATTCCCTGTAAAATCACTGTTCATGAAGAACATGAAACCCTAACAGGCCAAAAATTATGATTTTCGAACCCAATTCACTCCCAATTTATGATAATTAACTCAATACTCATTTTTTCCATAATTACTCATATCATTTTCTTCTAAAAATTACTTTTATAGAAAATTGTATAAAACCCTAGTTTACAAATATCAAATTTTTGGATGAGATAAGGTAGCTTATCAGCAATTTCATGCGTGGCTTTCATTCACGAACAAATATCCATGCCCAAAATTTCAAGTAGCTCCCTCCAATCACCAAAAATTGGATCATCTTCCCTTTTTCACAATCCAAATAGCCAAAACCCAAGCGGAGAGGCATGCCAACTTGATTACTCATCTTAATCCCCATGCTTACTACCAAAATTGGTGACAAACGGGGTATGATGGAGTTAGGGAAGAAAGAATGACATTAAGGGAGAAAATGAAACGGAATGGAATAAAAATGAAATGGGTTTGGGGCTTAAAAAGTTAGATTTTTTGGGTACTTAAGTGCACCATTGAACTCGTGCTGCGGCATGGCATTACCGACTGCCCAAAAATTTTGCATCTTTGAAGCCATGCCATGGTAGGGGATTTTCATGCCATGACATGGGTTTGTTGTGCCGCTGCATGGACTCCCTGAATACCCTATTCTGCCCATGCTAAAGTCATGCTGCGGCAGGGGATTCCTGTGCGGTGGCATGGACCTGCTGCCCTATTTTTTTTTGACTTGTTCTAAATCCTATTTTTCTTACTTTTCCTCTCATCCATCTTCGTTAAACTTTTAATCCTTTCATTTTCCTTTAATTCCTTCCATAATCCTTCCAAAATGCTCATTCAAGTAATTGAATCTCACTCCCAAATTCTAGCAATAATCCATTCATTACAAGGAACTATTCAAATTCAAAATTTATACTTATAAAAGTCATCAATGATCCCATTTCACATACAACACTTCCAACATCATAAAACTCACTTCTCACACATCACATAAATGAAACGAAACATGTTCATACCATTCACTACCTCATTTGAAGTCAATTATAAAAAATTACCTATTTAGTTTTTTTTGCCGATCATTTTCTGCCATAAGTAACTCCATAGGCCATTTTCATTTCAAGTTGCATTCAATGCTTAATCCAATGTTCCACACACATTATAATACATATGATGACTATTTTAGGCCATTCATATTGATCATAAACATGCTTTTGCTCAATTTCACCACTTAAGTTCTTTTCTTCTCATTGAATTTATATAACTCAAAATAGTAAAATTTATCAAATTCATAGAGTAAACTCTACCCATTTTCACATGAGTAGATTTCAAACACTACAGGTGTTATAACCCACCAACCTCCTTCCAGTGCTCAACCTTCTGCAAGGATCAAAGTCTCAATCTCCAGGCCCTCAATAAGCGATACTCAAGGAGCTGAATCTACATCTTTATCCCCCAGCTCAGTCTCCATGACAAATGCCACTTTCAAATATAGAACAAATGCAAATACTATAGCAACTCATCATGGCAAGTCTCCTCCATATCCAGAGCTATTATATGACAGCTATAGAGCAGACATCAAACTCATTGACCATCCTAAAATAGCTACAGATCCTCTCATGCTAACTCATGCCATTTTTGAAAGATGGACAGTTGCCAACAAGGAAGCACAAGATCAAGCACTACCTCTTCCTCATCCAATACTAAAGGATCTTGACTATATTAGGTGAATTCAAATTGTCCATCATATCCCAAAGGCCCTTAATGTAAAACTCTAATAGAAAAATAAAATCATTTCAAAATTATGCTACGATTTGTGAACACTGATGTATTTTGTCATACATTGTATATTTCTTATATCAACAAAATTATTTTTGGACATATTCCTTTTGTTTATCACCACTTATAAAGTCAAATATTCATTTTCCTTTTAGGACTTATTTTTTTGATTATGACAAAAGGGGGAGAAATATAGTGTAATGAGTGAATAGAATAATATAGAGTAAAAGATTAATTATGGTACCTACTTAGGGGGAGCCAAGACACATGAGCTAAAACTTAAAAATAGTCTCTGACAAAATTAGAAAGATGAAGTTGTCTATTATGCAGATCTACTCAGAGCCACTTTGTCTATTACTTACAAGAGACAGATCCAAGATATAAGCAGACAGAGTTCCTAGATAAAATACGATATATCATGAATAGTAGAAGCCACTTACACTAGAAATCACTGACTGCACTTTCTGGTCAGAATCTTATTCAAAGCAGATTTTATTAAGTAGATTGGACTAATCGAGCTTAGCTGAAGATGGAAAGAAATTCAAAGGAAAATAGTCTACACTTTGATAAAGGTTGTGACTTTGAGAGGCTACATCCTTTTAGGCTTAATAGGAATCTTTCTAGAATAATGAAAGAGCCAGTTAAGCAGAAAAGTCTTTATCTAGTATTTGCAAAAACCAGAAAGATATCTTCTTCAAGAATGGTGCTGCAGGCTTTTTAGCTACAAATGAGTCTCTCAAGAAGATAACTTTTCAATCGAAGAAATCAGAATGGTCTTCAATATTCAAGAGAAAACTAACTACCTCCAATGGGCAGAAATTTCTAAAGCAATATAAAGGTAGTGTAGTGTCAATGAAGAAGATTGAGGAAGTTAAGAGATAAATCAGAATAGAGCTTAATCGAGTAACATCTCTCAATCAGACTATGCTTTCTCCTAGATAATCAATCTCCATTGCGCTGATAAACAATGAGCCTAAAAGTTCTATCTTAATCATACATCTGGAGTATTGATATCTAATGAGCTTCAACAAGATATCATTTTATATGTGCTCAGCCTAGCAAAAGAGGCAATGTAATATACAAAATGAGTGTTGTCAATCAGCTATGTGAGTTGGTGGTGAACTTAAGAAAACCACATTGTATGAGTTATTGGTGAGCTCTAAAAAACCAACAAGTTTGCTAGTGATCTTTGAAACTAGTGAGTTTCCTAACCACATTGTATGAGTTGTTGGTGAGCTCTGAAAAATCAACAAGTTCGCTTGTGATCTTTGAAACCTATGAGTTTCCTGGTGAGCTCATAAAACCAGAAGAGTATTGAAAATACTATGCTTATGCCCCCTAGAGCTAGAATCCAGAAGAGTGTTAGGAACATTGTTTATGCCCCCTAGAGTTGGAATCCAAAAGAGTGTTGGAAACACTGTTTATACCCCATAGAGTTGGAATCTAGAAGAGTACTGGGAGCACTTTGTATTTCCATTATATGAGATATAGTGGAACCCAAGGCACAATGAGTGTATGCTTTTGGAAGAGTGGATTTAGGAAAGGGTTCCTGAACTACTATAAAAACTGTATTGTTTGTGTGTGTATTTATTTATTCTTCATTATTTCATTAAGCATAACATTATGACTCACCTCATCCCACACACACACACACACACAAACATGATAACCTGCTAAAAATAAGATTGGCTAAGAGAATTTGAATTTGGAAGTAAAGCAGTCATGATGATCAAACAAACAGATATGGAAATTACATATGTGGTGCATTACTACTTCTGTTAGCTTATCAAATTTTATTTGGCCATAATTTTGTTATACTCAATTCACCCCTCCCCTCTTGAGCTATCATTTACATGGGACCAACAAAGAGTATTTTCCTTTGAAATTCTTTCCATCTTTTGCTAAGCTCGATTTTTCCCGTTTGTTTAATAGAATTTGAGAGTTTTATGGGAGAGTGTAGTCAGCGATGTTTGGTACAGGTGGCTTCTACTCCTTATGAATGCCATAGAGATTCTATCATATTTTATCTGAGGACTTTGTCTGATCAAGTCTTGGATTTTCTCTTGTAAATAACAGATAAAGTGGCTCTGAGTAGATCCACATAATAGACAACTTCATCTATATAAATTTATCTGAGATCGTTGCAGCATTTTACTTCATCTTCTAGTTTGTTTGCTATAAGTAATAGATGAATTGTAGAAGCATAGATGAAGTTCTTCTATTTATTACTCATCAGATGAAGTTCTCCTAGCAGACAAAGTTTCTTTCACCAAACAAAGTAGCTTTCACCAGACAAAGTTGTTTTGTTTGTTGGTTTGTCTGTTGTAAGTAATAGAAGACTCTTGTTGGCATGGACAAGGCTTCTTCATGGTAGATGAAATGACTTTGTCTGTTGTTTTTCTATTGAGATCTATAGATGAAGTTGTAGGCCACTGGCGAAGTCTTTCACATAGTTCATCTATTGGTCTGTCCATCATACATGATAGACAAAGTTATGATGCATAGATGAATCCTTTTCTTCACCAGTTCATTTGATGGTTTGTCTATTAGAAGTAACAGATGAATCATTGAGGCATAGACAAATTGTTTCTTTGGCAGTCATCTGATGGTTTGTCTGTTGCAAGTTGCAGATGAACTTGTAGATAAAACCAGCAGACAAAGTTGTTCTTCTATAGCTGTTGTGCCGCTTCTACTTTTTCTTCTATGTCTTCTGTAGAAGATTGTAGACAAGTTCCTTGATCTTCTTCAGTTTCAGAAAGAATTTATATGAAAGACAAATGCTTGAATAATTTGACTCCACTTTAGCTCTTCATTTGTCTCAGTTAAGCTATGTTTCATCTCTACTTCTACAAACTGAATTCATCTTTGTGTTGCTGACAAGTGTTAATTATAAGAAGTTTATCTAATTTATCCATGGAATGATTTGTCTGAGGTAGATGCTCTCTGATAATGACTTTATCTGTAGGAGATTTATTCGATCACTCATTAAGGCTTAAATTCATAGTTACAGATGCTTTTTATGGCTTGTTTTCAATATTTCAGTGCCATTCTTTCTTGGCATTCTTGTTTTCTTTCCGTCATTGGATTTTACTTGCTGATGTATTCTCTGTATACATTGTCCACTATATTTGAATTTTTTTCCTATATATTTATATCTACTTCTGCAATGCTTGGGAACATAATTGTCAGTACCACAAATGTTTACTCATATATTATTGCTCATTATCAAACCTTGCCTGTTTGCCATATACACCATTTGGTTCAACAATAATGAGTATGAAGATAGGTGGAGCTTTAGTGCTAATATGATCATTTGAGTGAATAGAAATGTTGCAGTTAAAGGGTTGCACATGGGTAGTAGTCACGAAGGTATGTGAATTTGGCCAATTCAGCATGAGGGTGGTGACAGTACAAGTGGTGTGCATAGATGATGACTAGTTGGAGATGCAACAGTGTTTATAGAAGGAGCTCCATGAAGAGATAAGGAAGACAGTGAGATGTGCATCGAGAGGTAGTCTTCTTAATCTTTGGTTATGGTGGAGTGTCCTCTTCGGATGCTAGCAGGATGGAAGAGATGGAGCCACAGGTTGCACATAGTGCATCTCAGGTGGAGATGTGGATCATGCTGGTTTGAGCATGATGGATGATTGTCTAACTAATGGTGAGTTGAAAATCAATTTGCAGATGGTGATGACACTGGTTAAGTCTTCAAGAGTTGACTTAATGTATGCAGAATCCAAGCCAAGGTAGAGATTTGTTAGGTTTTTGTGTCTTGTCTTTTGCAAAGTCTAGTGGGCCTATACATGTGAGATGGGCTTAGGGAGTCCATATAAGAAATTCCATTAGGACAACTATATATTGTCATTTTAGTTAGGGATTCAATGGGGGAATTCTAGGGTTGAGATGAGGGAGTCATTATATAGATCAATTTTTCCTAGAGTGAGAGAGGGGGTTATCAAAGTGTTGATTTGGGGATGTGCATGAGTCATTCCTTGAGATATTGTGAGACATCTTGAGTGTATCTTTATAACTATATTTTCATACTAGATTGATTATCTCTCTCCCATAGTTTTTTCCTTCTAGGTTAAAGGATTTTTCATATAAATTTTGTTTCTCTAATTTATGTCTGATTATTCCTTTGATCATGTGCATGTTGATCTTGTGTTTATGATCATGATCCTCGAATTGGTATCAGGGCTTCCGTAACACACATTTGCTCAATATTTTCTCTGATAGGATGGTCTTCAAAATTGTGGTTTCTTCAAGTGGCTTGATCTTGAGTTAGAAAAAAGAGAGTAAGAGTTCAAAATCCAACTGTTGGATGAGATTAGTAATTGGAAGGTTAAAGTTGGAGACTTGCATGCACTAAAAGGAAGAGACCCAACGACAAAAGTTGCAACTACAGGTTGTAGAGAATTATGCTTGCACACTCAAGGAAAAATGCAATTCTTTATTGCATTTGGTGCATATTATGCTATTATCTCTTCATCTTTATGTATGTATAGTTTTCTTGATACAAACATATGATTCTCTTAACTGTTATCCATGGCATATTTTGAATGAATGGCTTATATGTACTACATTTCTTTTTCTTAAGTTGTAATCATGCTAATAGTGTTCTTCTGTAAGTTATCAAATACTGGATAACCAATGACTTATAAAAACCATTTTTACGCTCTTTAAGCAAATGTGAATTTCATTTTGATTTTTTAATAGTTGCCATTTCAGGTACCTCACATGTCAATTGAGGAGTTTTTTCACCATAGTCTTTCTATACATCACCATAGTTCAGCAAGTTATGTTGATGAAATTGGAATATATGCAGGGTACATGACTAAATTTCCAAGAACCTAAAACACAACTAGTAAATATGTTCGTTAATGCATGTTAACTGTCTAGCATGACAGTCTTTAAGTCCAGAATGCTAGATGCATTCCATCATGGTTGCCCTTGCCTGCCACAATCCCTAGCATGCTAGACTTTGATAGCTTAAGCTAGACATGACATATTCTTTTTATTCCATGCACGCTATGATCTCTAGTGTGCTGGTCAATTACTGTAGTATATTGGAACTCTTTATAAAATGTAGCTCTTTTGCACAATCAAGCTAGTAAATAATTTGAAGAAGCATTTTAAGAAACCTGTGTATGGTAAACATGTACAGTTTTGCTAACATGTATAAGATAACCTTCATTTGAAGAGGCATAGCAAGAAACCTTTATATAGTAAATCATACAAAACAAATGTGATAACATGCATAACATGCACGCTCAACATGGCATTCTATCTCAGTTTTTGTGTTATAATTATAGAATTTTAATCACATTTCTAAGTGAACTTCACCACTTCGATTGTAGGGTTGAAAGAGTTGAAAAGAAGGAAGAAATGCACATGTCTGAAAAGTTAGATGAAGCAAAAAGGAATCAGTTCAACTTTATGGACACCTATGCACCCAAATGAGTGCTTCTACACCCAAACTCCAAGTATTTTCAGATTTTGATAGAAGTTTAGGCGCCTTTATGCCCAAATGGGTGCCTATGCTCCTAGTCAGCTTCACTCCTCCCTTGCAATTTTCCTTCGGATAGATATTTGGGCGCCTCTGCACCCAAGTGGACACCCCTGTGCCCACTCTACTCCCATGGTGGTTTCTTTGGCAAGCTTTTGAAACCCTAGTGTTCGCATATAAATACATGGCAAGCTATGTGGGGGAAAGAGTTATTCTCTGAGGTCTTTACACTGGTTTTGAAAGGATTTTTCTTAAGAATCTTTCTTAAGGTTATACTAGGGGGTAGATTCAGAGTGGATTGGAGGTCTTCTCCTTGGAAGAGAAAGAAAGAAGTGCAGCATTCGATAGAGCTTGTCAAGATCAAAAGGGGATAGAGCTTTGTCAAGATAAAAAAGGGAAGGATTTACATATTTGTTTATTTTCTTTCTTTCTTTCCAAATCACCTAAATGCTACATTTGAGGATGTTTGAGTTTGTAATATCTATGAACATGTGTGGCTAAACCCTTCACACTAGAGGGGAGATGAATCTTACAATGACACTATGGTTGTAATGACTTTCCGTGTCTTATTTGATACTAACCTGGGTTTATTCTTTATGTTTTGCATTTAAAGCTTTCATTAGACTAGCATCCATTGAATGAGCATGCACTTGAAGTCTTATGCTTGGGAGAGGTGATTTCAAGAGGGATCTAGGCACAGGGACATGGATTTATGGATGACTTGGGAGAGCACTCATAATCTATGAAATCATAATGTATGGATTCAAAGTTTAATGCATCTAGGTTTGATAAATCTGACATAGGGATATTAGGATTGTCATTCTCAAATAGAATTTAATCTTGCACTCGGAATAGGGGATTGAAAACCTTTAATCCATTATCTATAAACTAAGTGGGTGTTTAATAATTGCAGTAAGTAAGAACAACCATAAATGTTCAATAAGTGAAGTCAACCCTCCAGTGGCTATTCCCATTAAATTATCCTGCTGCATTTATCACATAAAGACAAGAAAGACTTCCTTCCAATTCAATAGTAATTAATGTTATACCTTTTAATTTCTAAGCTGGAAGTTGGGATTGTTTATTGCAATAGCTAGAAGTTAATTAGGATTCCTTAATCCCTGAGGACACGATACTCCACTCACTGCAATACTACAAACTTGATGCTGTGCACTTGCAGTATAAATTCCTTAGCGAACAACATGCCATCTAGATAAACATAGGCTTTACAAAAAAAATATGCATATTTTTGGTTACCTTCCAACCACATATATAAATGTATCCAATTACACATGCTATCACTTATGGAGTGAGGGCTGATCACCAGTGATGAGCCATTCTTTTAACTCCAAAATGTATTAGACCTTCACTCCCATTGCTATAAAATCCCATTCTCATCTCAATCTCCTTTACCCGGTCTTGCATGACATCAACATGCTATACCAAAGCATAAATTCTTTTAAAGACACTTGAGAATTGAGTCTCCATGAATGTCATGATGGGCTCAAAGTTAGGTGTAGTTTGAGATGTTTGTTGAAGATTTTGTACCCATTTAGTTAAGGATTTTCCCTCAAAATCAATATTAAGAATTTATTCTGAACTTGCAGGCATAGTCCATATGAATTAGATTCAAGTAGGTGGTGAGGCATCTTTCCCCATTTAGCCATAACTTTCTATTATTTTGTTCCAATTGGAAAGACAGAACATGGTGATTTAGCAAATAAAAATTTTAATTCCATTATTTGGTTCTAACATGGAATGAATGAGCTACATCTTATTGAACCAAACCTCCTTTACTTGGATCAATTTTGATGATGAATGTGTTTAACTTATATGAGCGAATGGTTAATCTATTGACTATTAATTTCAAGTGTGCAGTAACAAATAATATGTCAGGGAAATAACTAAAAGTGGATAACGCATACAAGATAAAATCAAAGACAAGATCTACCATGTAACAAAGGAAGAAAACATAAATGCTCAAAGAGTATGACAAATATCATGTACAAGCTTCAAAGTCACTTTGGATGCATTCTCAATCGCTACCAAAACCAACTAGATTGTTGCCTAAGTTTGAACACAAACAAGACTTCAAAAACATACTTCAAAAGAAGAGAAATGTTGTTCGAACAAAGTGAAGCTAAGTTCGGACATGGAAACAAGCTCAGAACTATGAAGATTGGTTCAGACATAGATCCAAGTTTGGACACTGGTGAAGTATGAAGTCAACACACTAGAAGCTCAATGCTAATTTTGGACATTGCTAAAGTCAGTCCAATGTATCTCAGAAGTCTAAGTGCAAAAATCTCAACTCCAAGCTTCAAACATTGCTATTACAAGGTCAGTCGGTCTAAAATTTAACTTCAGACATTACCAAGCCATCTCGAGATGAAGCCAGAGTTCTCTTGTGTGGACAAAGCAACTCACACCACTTCTTAGTCTGAAATTTAATTTTAAACATAGGGAAGCATTTTTGGACAAGGCCAAGTTATGTCTGTTGCAAGCTAAATGATTCATTCTGTCCAAAATTATAACTTCGGATGATGCCAGAAGCCTTCAGATAATGACAACCCATGAGGATACTTCAATGGCTAGAAAATCTTAATGATTCGCTCGCATTTAATGAACTCTGTCTTCTCCAATGGACAGATTTTGAATCCTAATTTAAAAGAAGGAGAGGTCATTTTAATAAGTTAAAGAAGTTAGTAAGTTAGAGAGAAAAGCAACGCATTTACTCAGACATTAAAGTTTTTCTTCCAACTCCACTGAGCAAAATGCCATCTACATTCAGAGAATATCTTCTACAACAACTTTTGGGAGTCAGATATTCTTTGTGATTATTGCAAACATTTATTTTTGTTGTACATTTATTTCTGTACAAATCAACCTATGTAAGAGACATTTTTATCATACAATGTTCTTTGTTTGAGACAACAAGCAAGGGGCTTGTTGATTGTATATAAGTTTATTAGTTAGCTTAGAAACCAATGATTGTAAAAGTTTGTTGGTGAGCTTTGAAACTAACATGTACAAGTTTGTTAGTGAGCTTGGAAACCAATGATTGTAGAAGTTTGTTGGTGAGCTTTGAAACCAATAATTGTATAAGTTTGCTGGTGAACTTAGAAACCAATGTGCGTAAAGTTGTTAGTGAGCTTTGAAACCAACAATTGTATAAGTTTGTTTGTGAGCTTGGAAATCAATGTGTGTAAAGTTTGTTGGTGAGCTTCGAAACTAACAATTGTATAAGTTTGTTGGTGAGCTTGGAAACCAATATGTGTAAAGTTTTTTAGTGAGCTTGTACAACCAACAGATGATTAGAGAAACCTGAATGTAGCAAGTGAGGCTGACTCAGAGAGTGGAGTACGTGCCGTGTTGGGCCGAACCACTATAAAAATACCATTTTCTTATGTTGTGTGATATGTTTTCCATTCTTTTCAGCACTTTAATTTTATCATGGCCAAAATTTTTAAAGGCTCAATTCATCCCCCCCCCCCCCTCCCTCCTCTTAAGCCACCATTTGAATGGGACCAACACATCTAAATCAAAATGAAGGTTCAATTTATGTAAATTAAAATCCTTCTTTGATAGTCCAAAGTAATGAGTCAAGATGGGATTTCTCTTGAAATATCTAAGATTAGGAAATCTAAAGGATTGAAAGTGCTCTTGGAATTATCAGGATCATGTGGTTATCTTCCATCTAAATTGTGGCCGGCCTTTTAAGAATAGGCTACAATTGAAGTCCTTATTGATATTATAAGGATTAAATTTTCACTTACAAATTTGCTAGAACATTGAGGACCATCAAATTTTAAAATACCAAGTGCCAAGCTAAGGGGTTCTATTAGTTGAACATTACACTTCAACATTCCTATTAATAGGAATCCTTTTTTTTAGCATTGCTTTCTACAATGATCTATAAAGGATTTCAACTAGTTTTTTTTTGTAAAACCCAGGGTGTTAAAAATGAGAAAAAATTTAAAAATTGATTATGGTGATGATTGGCCATGAGGAAAATTTTATTTTGAAATGAAATGATCAAGTATATATGAATTGCACATAATTTTATTAAAAATATGCAAATTAAAAGTATATGTAAATGGTTATATAAATCGATTACTAGTTATCTGAGGAAAATTTATTATGCATTTTATGTCATTAGTATGTGGGAAATCATGGAAAAAGGAAGCTACAAGAGATGCTTGAAAGAAGACTTGAAGGGAAGGAGAAACAGGAAGGACACCAGGGTGGTAGGTTTGGCGCCATGATGCCAAATCATGAGGCAGGAGGGGAGAATAGTGACTAGTAGATTTGGTGCCTTGATGCCCAAATCCGGCACCCTGGGGCGGGTGTCGGTGGTGAGGCAGTGGAGCACCAACCATTTGATGTTTATTTAAATGGTTTAGCCCCCTTATTTTTGTTGGTCCCAAAGATTAGACAAAAACCCAAGAGGCGAGGGGTGAATTGGGTACTTAAAAATTATTGCTCAACCCCTTTAGGATTAATCATCCCTCTAGCAATCAATTACTAAATCAACAAATGCACAAATAGATAAAACAAAATGATTTTTATAGTGGTTTGAGTAAACACTCTACTCACTCTTCCAAGAACACTTTCTTCTTAGTGTCTTGGTTTCCACTATTACCAATAATAGAAATACAATAGTGCTCCTAACACTCTTTTAGATTCCATCTCTAGGGGGCATGAACACAGTGCTCCCAACACTCTTCTAAATTTTAGCTTTAGTAGACATAATCTCAGTGCTCCCAGCACTCTTTTAGATTTTAGCTATAAGGGGCGTAAATAAATAGCTCTTTTCTGCACTTAGCCATATCTCTTATTGAGTCTAGTCTCATCCACTAGCTCAAGAAATTTATAATGAATGAATATTAAAAGTTGAAGCACAGGTATTTCTCAATAGGCATAGGGGAAGGTTTCTGAAAATTGAATGCAAAAGTAAATGATCTTCCCAAAAGGTGGTTGTAAGCCTTCAAAGAAAGTTGATAAAGGTTTGAATGTAAGGCTCTTGACTCTTAAAGAATAGCAGAAAGTTTAGCTTAGATCAGTAAATGCTCTCAAGAGGATTTTTGAATGATTTCCTTGATACTTAGTTACTACCTCCTACTCCAATGATGCTTCATTTATAGTTGCTTTGAATTTCAGTCATTGGTGGTAGGTGAGCTCCATTAATGACAGAAGACTATTCTGATTAGTATATTTGAATTCTTTGACTTCTACTTAATCCTTGTCTGTTGAAATGCTTGCATTGTTGACCTTTGAGAAGATAATTTCTAGTTTCTTAATAAGCTTTGGTCAAGGTATTGCTACAATGGCTAACTATTTCAGTAATATGGAAAGGGTGATATTAATGTTGAATGAAGACCAATGATTCGGCTTGTCTGTTGCTCGTCTTTTACTTATGATAGACGAAGTATTTGTCCAACTATTCATCAGACATAAAGTTGCTTCATCTGCTAGTTTGTCTTTTGTAAATAGCAGATGAATCGTGGAGATATTGTTTCATTACATCATCTGTTGGGTTATTTGTTGTAAGTAACAGACATATGTAGATGAATTATCCTTTCTAGTGCTTTGTCTTATGGATTGTCTATTGAACTATATAGAAGCATTAATGACTTGTTTCTTTAGCACTTCACCTATTGAGTTGTCTGTTGTAAGTAATGGACAGAATGTTGGAGTGCAGACAGATTTTCTTCATTGCTTTGTCTGATGGGTTGTCTATTATAAGTGATAGGGTAAACATTGAAGCATAGATAAATTTTCTTCACTGATTCGTTTGTTGCTTTATAAGTAACAGACTAAACATTGAGGCATAGGCAAATTTTCTTCACCACTTCATCTGTTAGGTTGTCTGTTGCAGATAGTAGACAAACTTAGTTGAATAGACAAATGCCATTGCTTTTGCAAGATGAATTTCTTTGTTCTGCTAGACAAACTTCATTATACTGCCAGACAACCTTTGCTACTACTGCTAGAAGATCTTCACTTCCCTACCTTTGTCTATTTTCAACAAACAATCATTGGCTTAATTGTGGCTTACTTATAATAGATAAAGTTTGTTGCATACACATTACTCTGCATCCATCAGATATAATCTCCATATTGATAGACAAATGGAGAGTTAGCTAATTCTTTTTCATTTGAGGCTTCTTTACTCACCTAAGCCTAGATGCTTTGGAATATATTTTTTGTGCTCAATTTTTGTAAGGCCTAAAACTTGATTCTACAACTTGGCAACAACCAGTAGTACATTATCTTAAATCAAATTTTATTTGTCATCGAAACCATGCATTTGTACCTACATTCTCCCATTTTTGATGATGATAAAAATTCATTAAAAATTATCTCATAAAAGATAATCTCTCCCTGAATGTATCGGTTGAAAAATACTTTGCAAAGTTTAATCATTTCTCAAGTTGCCATTCTGATATTTCCCTTGACTCATTTTATATGTATGATCCTTTTGATTATTTAAAGATTATGCATTTTTGCATTCTCCTTTTTGAGATAATTTGTTAATTCTTTCTCCCCCTTTTTGTCAAAAGCAAAAAGAAAAATATAACTTATAGAACACACACAGATAGAAGTAGCTTGAAAATGATGAAACCATTTTATTTCATTTTAGTACAAATGAAGCTAAAAATAGAGATAAAAACAACTCAGCCTGTGTGATAAGGGCAGGAGATGTTGTGTGTGAGATTGTGGACGAGGGTAGGGTGCTAGTGGTGGAGAACTTTGTATCACAGTGAGCGATACAAAGTTTCAAGGGAAGAGGGCAAGGAGATGATAATGAGGCGATTGGAGCCTCCTTTCCCCTCTCTTCAAGAGCCTCAGCTAATGATGAAGTTGGATCCAAGGGCAAAAGTGGTTGAGATATGAATCATGTTCTGAGAGCCACATCTTGAAGAGAAATACTTCTGACAATAGAGATGATCTGAAATATTGTTATGAACAGAAGTAATATCGTCCCAACAAGAGAAGTGAAAGACATCCTTGGATGCTTCAATTTCCACTACATGACAGTCTGCCTTTCATATCTTCTTCCTAATGGCCTTCCCTAAGATGCTTCATCATTGTGGTGCGGAGAAGGTTTGCTGGTCATGGGTTAAAATAGACTCGATGTGTGGACTACAAGAGGTAGTTGATATGATTTTTCAAGAAAGGGAGAATAAATTGTGCTAAAAATACAGTTCGATATGATAATGCTATAAATTGATTTTGGTAAGAAAATGAAGTGTACTCTACCTTAAAAACCAAGATTCAGATGAAGTGTGAGCAGGGCATTGTATAGAGGTAACTTACTTTGTCTGAGATGAAGTCTAGTATCATGAAAGCATATTCAACGTTGCAATTTCAGGCATAAAGACATTAAAGATTTCATTCTTAGATGATCATATTAGTCATACCTAATTCTTTGCTAATGTTGTAGAAGGTGTCCAATGATAGCAACTTAGTAAAAATATCAGCAAGTTGAGCATTTGTGGGCACAGATTCTAGACATATGTCATGTTTTTCTACATTATTTCTAATAAAGTGATGCCTAATTTCTATATGCTTGATTCTCAAATGTAGAACATGATTCTTTGTCAAGCATATGATTGTAGTATTATCATATTTAATGGGTGTGTCTCTATAGCTTAATCCATAGTTGAGAAGTTATTATTTCATCCATAACAATTGAGCGCAATAACTTCCAACTGCTATATATTTAGCCTCTGTTATAGAGAGTAACACTAGTTTGTTTTCCAAAGAACCATAATACTAGACTATTTCCTAGGAATTGATAGGTTCCAATTATACTTATATCAACTTTGTATCCTCCAAAGTCACCATCTGAATATCCAATGAGTTCAAAACTAGTTCCCTTGGGATAATAGAGTCCTAGATTTGGTGTGTTAACCAAATACTTAAAAATCCTTTTCACTATAATAAGATAAGACTCCCTAGGACTGGACTTAAATTTAGCACATAAGCATACACTAAAGAGAATATCTGGTCTAGATGTAGTAAGGTAAAGAAGAGATCTAATTGTACTTCGATATTATTTTTGATCTACAACTTTACCCTTTTTGTCTTTATCCAGCCTTGTTGATGTGCTCATTGGAGTGCTTGCTGACTTAATTTCTTCTGTTTTGAACTTCTTTAGCATCTCTCTAGTATATTTGGATTGACAAATGTAGTTTCCATCATCTCTTTTCTTGATTTGTAATATAAGGAAGTAGTTCAATTCTCCCATTATACTCATTTCAAATTCAGCCTGCGCGATCTTTGAGAAATCTTGATGGAGATTTTCATTAGTAGCTCTCAATACAATGTCATCCACATAAATTTGAACTATCAAGATATCCTTATCAATATCTTTAATAAACAAGGTAGTGTCATCTCTTGAATTTATAATCATTTAAGAATTTGCTCAGCCTTTCATCCCAAGCTCTTGAAACTTGTCTCAGACCATATGATGCTTTGGTGAGCTTATAGACATGATTAGGTCGATCATCATTTTTGAAACCAGAAGGTTGCTCTACTTATACTTCCTCACTTAAATATCCATTTAGAAATGCACATTAACATTCTTTGATTTTGGAACTAATTCCCATACTTTGTTCCTTTCAAAATGGTTAAGCTCTTCTTGCATTGCAATGATCCAATTTTTATCATTTAAAGCTTGATTAATGCTAGTTTGTTCAATTGTAGAAATGAAAGCATAATGACCACAAACATTTTTGCATTGAACTTTTGGTTTTGACTCCATCATAGACATTACCTGTGATTTGTTTTCTATGATGAGCACTAATACATATCAAATCAGTGGAAGGTTGATAGGGAACATTACCTGTATTTACCTTTTTTTCATTTTCTGAACTTTGTACATCTTCACTGTTTGTGCCATCTTCTTGATCCTTCAGTTTGAGCTTCTTCATAATTATTGCAGCTTCATCTGTATCACTATCACACTCCTTTCTCAGGTTACATTTGCTTCATCAAATTTAACATGTATGATTCTTCTACAACCTATGTTCTCTTAATGTATACTCTAAATGCTCTATTGTTAAAAGAGTGACTAAGAAATATATCTTCATTAGTTTTTAGAATAAACTTTCCAAGGTTATCTTTTCCATTGTTCAACACATAGCATGAGCATCCAAATGAATGAAAATATGAGATACTTGGTTTCCTTCCTTTCTAAAGCTCATATGGGGTTTTCCTTAAGATTGCCCTTATCGTAACTCTATTCAACACATGGCAAGCTATACTAACAGCTTTTCCCTAGAATCTTTTGGACAATTTACTTTCATTCAACATGATTCTTGCCATTTCCTAAATTATTTGATTCTTTCTTTCAACAACTCTATTTTGTTGAGGAGTTCTAGGGGATAAGAAGCTACCGTGAATTCCCTTTTCATTAAAAAAGTTAATAAATTTTTTGTTTTCAAATTCACTACCATGATCGCTACGGATAGACACAATTGACATTTGTTTCTCATTTTGAACTAGCTTTGATTGATATTTGTTTCTGTTTTTGAACTACCTTTGAAAATGTATAAAACATTAAAAATGTTTCATCTTTGCTAGTCAAGAGAATTACCCATGTGAATTTAGAGTAGTCATCCACGATCATATATACATATCTTTTTCCTCTAAGGGTGACAATATCTTATGGTCCAAATAGATCCATGTGTAATAGTTCCAGATGTTTGGATGTGATGCCTCATTTTTAGGATGGAAGAATACTTTGGTTTATTTTGATAATTGACAGGATTTGCATATTTGATTTTTTTCATAATTTAATTTTGGTAGACCAATCACAAGATCCTTTTTTCCACAAAAATTTGATATTTGACATATTGATATGTCCCATCCTTTTATGCCATACCCATGGATCATCTTTGATTGCAATTAAGCATTTTTCAACAATATTATCTAGCTATACAAGATAAATATTTTCATGTCTTTTTCCGCTGAACAATAGATCATTGTTTATGCTGAATACATTACATACAGATAGTTCAAACACAAGTTTGTGACCCTTGTCACATAATTGACTGATACTTAGTAAATTGTGCTTGAGTCCTTCTGCATATAATACATCCTCTATGCATGCATTGAATAAACCATAAATTTTATCTATCCCTTTGATAAGTCCTTTTTCATTATTGCCTAATGCAACTCTTTCTGCATTCATCAGTTTCAATTCTTTGAACAACTTCTTCTTTCTGGTCATATGTCTCGAGCAGCCACTATCGATGAACCAGATGTAGCTTTAAGACTTACCTACATTCAAATCAAGTTTTCTTCTTACCTCTTTGGTACCTAAGTATTGGGTCTAATCATTATGCTTTCATCTCTACAATTGAGCCAACTTGCATTGATCAAGCCTTAAATGATGAAAATTGGATCATCGCAATGCAAGAAGAGCTTAACCAGTTTGTAAGAAACAAAGTATCATTAATTCCAAAACAAGAGAATGTTGATGTAATTGAAACTAAATGGGTGTTCAAAAATAAACTATATGAGAGTAGATTAGTTGTAAGAAACAAGGCAATGAATTGCTTCATCCTCAACTTCAAGTAAGTGAAGTTGGTTCTATCAAATAGGGGTAGCTGAGTAGATGATTGCCCCTCAACAAATATCTAAAATGAGGATGATGGGTTTGTTATTAGATCACTATAAGTGTTTATGTAGTCTACTTTAATACCACTTATTTTTGTTGGTCTTGAAGATTAGGCAAAACGCTCAAGAGGGGAGGGGTCCACTGGGTACTTAAAAATTATTGCTCAACCCCTTCAAGATTAATCGTCCCTCTAGTAATCAATTACTCAATCAACAAATGCACAAATAAATAAAACACAATGATTTTACGGTGGTTCGAGTAAACACTCTACTCCAAATTTTCAAGAACACTTTCTTCTTAGTGTCTTGGGTTCCACTATTCCCATATAGCAGAAATACAATAGCTCTCCTAGCACTCTTCTAGAGTCCAGCTCTAGGGGAGCATGAACACAGTGCTCTCAGCACTCTTCAAGATTTTAGCTCTAGTGGGCATAATCACAGTGCTCTTAGCACTCTTCTAGATTTTAACTCTAGAGGGCATAAATAAATAGCTCTTGTTTGCACTCAGACAGTCACATCTCTTCTTGAGTTTAGTCTCAACCACTAGCTCAAGGAATTTACAATGAATGAATATCAAAAGTTAAAGCACAAATATTTCTCAATAGGCCTAAGGGAAGGTTTCTGAAAATTGAATGCAGAAGTAAATGATCTTCCCAAAAGGTTGCTATAAGCCTAGAAAGTTGAGGAAGGTTTGAATGCAAGGATCTTGACTCTTGAAGAATAGCGGAAGGTTTAGCTTGGATTAGTAAATGCTCTCAAGAGGATTTTTAAATGATTTCCATGATACTTAGTTACTGCCTCCTGCTCCAATGATGCTTCATTTATAGCTGCTTTGAATTCCAGTCGTTGTTGGTAGGTGAGCTCCATTAATGACAAAAGACTATTCTGATTAGCATACTTGAATTCTTTGACTTCTGCTTAATCCTTGTCTATTAAAATGCCTACAGAGTTGACCTTGGAGAAGATAATTTTCTATTTCTTAATAAGCGTTGGTCGAGGTATTGCTTCAGTGGCTGATTCATTCATTAATATGGAAAGGGCAATATTAATGTTGAACGAAGACCAATGATTTGGCTTATCCATTGCTCATCTTTTACTTATGACAGATGAAGTATCTATCCAACTGTTCATCAGAAAAAGTTCCTTCATCTTCTAGTTTGTCTTTCATATATAGCAGACAAATCATGGAGATGTTGTTTCATCACATCGTTTGTTGGGTTGTTTGTTGTAAGTAACATAGAGATGTAGACGAATTATCCTTTCAAGTGCTTTGTCTTGTGGATTGTCTATTGAACTGTAGAAGCACGGATGACTTATTTCTTCAACACTTCATCTATTGAGTTGTCTATTGTAAGTAATAGATGGAATGTTGGAGTGTAGACAAATTTCCTTCATTGCTTCGTCTGATGAGTTATCTGTTATAAGTGACAGACTAAAATATTGAGGCATAGATGAATTTTCTTCACCGCTTTATTCATTAGTTTATAAGTAATAGACTAAACATTGAGGCGTAAATGAATTTTCTTCACCACTTCGTCAGTTGGGTTGTCTGTTATAGAGAGTAGATGAAATTAGTTGAACAGACAAACGCCATTGCTTCCACCAAATGAATTTCTATGTTCTGCCAGACGAACTTCATTATGCTGCCAGACAATCTTCGTTACTCCTACTAAAAGATCTTCACTTCCCTGCCTTTGTTTATTTTCTATAAATGATCATTGGCTTAACTATGGTATGCTTATAATAGATAAAGTTTTTTGTATGCACACTGCTCTGCATTCGTCTGATATAATCTCTATATCAATGTACGAATGGAGACTTAGCTGAATCTTTTTCATTTGAGCTTTATCTTTAATGTTACTTCATCTTTTGCTTCTCTACTCACCCAAGCCTAGATGCTTTGGAATATGTTTTCTGTGCTCATTTTTTATAAGGCCTGTAACTTGATTCTGCATACTAAAAATGGCAACAACCAGTAGTATATAATTTTTAATCAAGTTTATTTGTCATTAAAACTATGCGTTTGTACTAACAGTTTTTCCCATTCATCCCCTCTTCTTTCCCATGCCCTAGCCTCATGAACCAACCCCTCCATGCTATTTTTCATGTCACTTTGGCTAGAAAATCACCATGTATACACATGAAAGCTAGGATTCATGTATTTAAACTAAAGCTTTAGTTATTTGGACATTGGAAAGAGAAGGAAAATTTATTTTAGCTATGATTGGTGGAGGATTCTTGTAGATTGAGGTTGGATCTTTATGTAAGAAAGGAAGCAACACTTGAATTTGAAGGTAAACTTCTTTTCCCAATTGATTTCATGATTTCTGCTTTATTAGGGTTTCATGCTATTTGTAAACAGTAATTTTGAGGGAAAATGAGATAAATTATTGCTAAAATCATAGGGGAATTAATTAATTCATTAATTATGATGTTTTAGGGCTTGTTTGAGGGTGAGAAATCTAATTTTGGGCAATGACCTGATTAGAGATTGGAAAGGGTTTTTTGGTGTATCAAGTGTTTAAACAATAATTGGTTGAATTAAGGGCTTTATTGACTTGTTTTAAGGATGTTTACATGTTTATCATGTTAAATACAAAAGAATGTTGTAGGATAGTAAGCTTCTTTGAGACACTTTGTTAAGAAAGCGTAATTTAAATAGTGCTTATCACCTGTTTGATGAAATGCTTCTATGAAGAAAATGATGTAATAGACTAATCATGTTACTGCCTGGTTTTGTGGCTGTAAGGCCCTGGAAATTTCAAAAATGTAAATGTTCACTCTTGTAAAGTTTTAGAAATTTTTACAATGCGGCATAC
>JAYJMB010044607.1:0-31196 GCA_036873735.1 Pouteria campechiana
GAATGATGATTTACTCAATGCAATTCATCAATATAAGTGGATTTGCTAGGTGAAGTTGAATTCCTAGATATTTCATCCATCAATATTTCTTCTTTTACTCTTACAATTTTTCAACTTCATTGTTTATTCAAATTTAGTTCTTATATCATCTATTGAATTTCATTCAATGAAATATTGCTGATTTGATATAACTTTGGTACTTAATGTGTAACAACCTACTTCCTCATGGGAATGATACTCAACTTACCACATCTATATTACTTGTGATCTTGTATACTTGCACGAGAGTCAACAATTTGTCCAAATGTTTGCCTTAAGTCCTTCTTTTGCATTTTTCTGAGATGTCTACCTTAAGTCTTTCTTTTTGCATTTGTCTGAAATGTCAGCCTTAAGTCCTTCTTTTGCATTTGTCTGAGATGTCCTCCTTAAGACTTTGGATGAAGTTCTTCCTCACTCTGCTTTGCTCGTGATTAATTTTAGATGATCTTCATATTGCGGATGAACAACTTTTGATTAGAACTGTGAAATTCAACTTTGTTATTAGACGTTGGCTTGAATAAGATGTTGTCCATGTATGGCTAAAGCAAGTCTTCATTTTATGTTGGCTTTTCCTAAAGACATTCTTGCAGTAGTTGAGGTTTTGTTTGCCATAATTTCAAATGTATTTTGTGGCTTCAGAACTATACCGTCTTAGTGCTACTCTTGGGCAATTATGTTTTCCTCCATTACCATGGATCATATTTTTGATATATTCTTGTATCGCCTTGTCTACTAGACTTGAGTTGTTTCCTGATATGTTATTCATTACTGCACACTTAGGAACAATAGTCAATACCTTAATTGTTCACTCATATTTTTTTATTCATCATAAAAACTTGGCTATTTAATTTATTTATCATTTGAATCATGCTAGGTTAAGAGGTTTGATTCAACATTCTCCTCCTTTTTGATGATGATAAAATAGTTGAGTGAAATAGATAAATCATGCATAATGTATGGAAGCTATCGTTTAAATTCTTATGATAACACACTTATAGCTCCCCCTAAATTAGTACATGTTGTACTCCCCATGAATTCATGCATATAATGACCAGTTTATAATAGTGCCTAGTTTTCTTTTCACATTATTTCTCCTCCTTTTTTTCAAAGTCAAAAAGTAGAATATTCTTTTCTAAAGAAAAGATAACATTCAAGCATTAAACAAGTAATGTTGCAGAATTGATGAAAAAGTTAGACTTCATTGATGAGAGAAGTAGATATATAATGTGTGACAGAAGACATCAATGAGTAGAAGGAAAAATGTTGTTATAGGTAATTTTTTTTGCAATCGATCATTGGTTGTCCTTGGACATCTGGGAGACACCTTTGTAATTGACAAGCTTGATTCTAAGCAAGTATTTAGAATCGACAAAGTATGGATATGGAAGAGACTTTCCTTAAGCAGCTGCTTTGGCATTGGCTTCCATCCTCCAGTGGAAAAGTGTGTGACTCATGGAAATGGGGTTGATATGTCTATAACCTAGTGAGGCGTTAGAGGACATTGTTTGGGAGTCTTTAGTAACAGGTGTTCTGGTGAGAGAAGGTTTGGTTTTGGAGGCTGGTACCTTGAATCTAGGAGGTTTGGTCTTAGAAGGAGTAGGAAGTGTTGGAGTGGGAGATGATGGACTAATAGAAATGATTGAGGTTGGAGAAGAGGATGAAACAAAGGATATGATTCTAGCAGAAAGAATAAATATTAACCTTTCAAAATAGCTGGGATTATGAAATTTTTGGTAGGGTGAAGGTAATTTCACAAAATATACATCTATCTATCTAAACCTCTGCTATAGATACACATCTTTTGGAATATAAAAAAAGTTAGTATTACATGTGTTTGTGACAGCACGAGGTGACACTCTTGGAGCTGATTGAAAGGATACAGGCACATTTGATATTGGGGGCAGAATTGGTTTGGATGAAGAAGGTCCTTTGAAATTTAGTATAAAATTATTTATAACCTTATTATTGGTTCTCGTAGGATGGTTATACCCAAGAGGGGAGGGGTGAATTGGGTTTATAAAATTTCTTGCTTGTCCCCCATTTAACTAATATCCCCTTTTTCATGCTTATGTGTAATGCAATGTAAGTTAACTAGTAAAGCATTAAAGTGCTAGACAGAGTAAACTGGCACACACACAAACAACGCAATTTGTTTGGGAACCATGTCCTATGTTCACTCTTCCAAGAACACACTCTCCTTGTGCCTTAGGTTTCACTATATCCCATATAATGGAAATACAATAGTGCTTCTAGCACTCTTCTAGATTCTAGCTATAAGGGTGTAATGCCCCACACCCCGACCCTATGTGTTTTGACCATGCCATGCTAGGGCTGATGTAGAATGCTACCATTTCCCTTCTTCTTAAGAGAAATCTAACCTTAAACTCACCATTTCCCTAATTTTAAGGAAATATTCTGCCTAAAATTCGATGGAGTCTATGTTATTTTATGAAAATTTAAACCTGATATACATGTATTAAATCAATAAAATTTACATTTCTATAATATAAAATAATAATTATATCTAAAATACCTAGACCCATACTCACAGCTCCACCTAAGATCGGAACCAGATCATGATGGCAATGCATTTCTCAGGATTAATACAAATCACTCCATAATATCATGAATTATTACTGCAACATGCCATTACATTTCATTTACATATCATGTGAGATCTTTAATATGCAATTATATAATCTTTGAATAAAATATAATTATAATTATATTAAGGAATTCTAATCCCCATTTACCATATCTAACTATGTTCAAATCTCGTTCATCCATCCCAATCCTCAGTTGGGATTCTTTACCTGACCTGTCAGCTAAAACGTTAATATAAGAAGGTGAGTCTGAGTAACTCAGTAAGTAGGCAAACTTATAAAATAGTGACAATAAACCAAAAACTACACATTCTCATCCAGAACATGAATACAATGTATTATAACATGCATACATATCTAGGAGGCTCAGTCCTCTTCAATTCATTACAATACTTTATGCCCTTCAAGCATACATAACCATAACCGTGAGCATGTCCACCAGACACCTCACATTACCTCACATTTTAGCCACTCTGGGCTCATCATACCAGATTAGATGTCATGCAGACACCATAATTATAACGATGCCATCCAGGCATAGTATCACATCACCTCTAAGCCACTTTGGCTTATCATACCATATCAGGTGCCACACAGACATCACATGCCAAAACTATGCCATACAGGCATAACCTCATGACTGTGCCATTTGGGCACCACAACAATCTCATTGAATGCTTTCCATTCCATTTATATATTTTTTCATAAATTATATAACTGAAACATGACTTATGGGATAAACTCTATCCCCACTTATCCATACAAACATCACTTTAAATACAGTCAGGGAATACATTCTATTCCTTATCAATCCAACAGATATATTCTCACAAAAGCATACTCAACTTGGGATACTTACTATCCCTATCAATCCACATCCATAACCTTATGCATATCACATTCACAATCATATACATACATGAAAAAACCATACATATGCTCATATATATATATATATACACAACACTGGGATATGCTCAATCCGTTTTCATTTAGACAAACATATACAAGAATAAGTTTAGAGGCATGGGACACTTTCTATCCCCACAATCACCTGAGATACTTCCTATATCAAACATCCTTTACTAATACTATACACCATTCATTTTAATCAAATGGGACAATCGCTATCCCTTACATTCACGTATTCATATCAAAACATTCATATGAGATATTCCTTATCCCTGCACATTCAACAATCATAACAGAATAATTTCAACCTTAAACCAACACAGGATATTAACAATCTCTCATCCAAAACACATATGCTCAAAAATAAGCATGGGATATTTACTATCCCCATCCATTCATTCAATTCATTCAGGGGGCGGCCTACTTACCTTAGGCCTTTAGCTCCAACCATATTCCTCCAGTTCTTTGCCTTTTCATCCTCCTCAGATCATCCTGTATAAAATCAATACCAATTATAGTACATCATTCATAGCCAATCCCAGGCTATAATCATCAAACATATGATAAACACCAGTTAACTTAGGGTTTTTTTACAATTTTCACAAGAACACTTCTTGTTTAACATGTTTATCTGGTACCTTACATGATTATCCTTTAAACAACATGTAATAACTTAATTAAGCTTTACGTCTACTCAATTCATGGCTTACACAGCCCATTCAGGAGAATCCTCTTTAAACCTTAACTAGGGCATAGCCCATAACTCAATTCCAATGGTCCAAACCATTTCATACATGTTCTAAAACACACTAATCATGCCATTAATCATTTACCCCATGATTAATTCAATAAAAATTAGGAAATCCCTAACTTTTTACTATTCACAAAAACCCTAGCTTTGTAATTTTTATAATTTCTCATGCTAAATCATCATAATCCTTGTATTAAACCATTTCCCCATGAATTTATGACCACATAAATCAATTTAAGCTCAAAATTCCATCAGTTCCTCAAAACCCTAAAAATTAAAAATTTGAGATTCAGTTAGGAAATCAAGCTTACCTTCGCTTTCAAGTGTAGTCGTTCTTCCCAAATGAATGACCAAGCTCCCAGCTCCATGTTGCTCCTTCCATTTTGTGGAAATTTGACGTTTCTTCCATTTCTACCATTTTTCATGGTTCAAAAGGGTGAAAATTAGGTTTAACCAAAAGATTACAAGTTTTTCTAGCTAGGCAAGATGATTTCCTAGCTAAAACATCTAAAAATCAAGTATAATGGGGTTAGGGCAAAAGAATGGGATGTACTAGAGAAAATAGGATGAAAAAATATGTTGAAAAGTGGAAAAACTGGCTTAAATCACCGACTGACACCGCGGTGTGGAAAAATCTGCCATGCCACCGCCTCTCTCTTGGTCCAATGCCATGGCGTCAAAATCCCACGCCGTAGTGTGGAATTTGTTACCATGCCTCCACCTTCCCTCTTTCGATTTGACACCATGGTGTCAATTTTTTTGCTATATTTTTCACCCTTTTTTGGATTTTTGCACATTTTTTCTATATAATAATGGTATAAATTTCACAATTTTACACCCAAATTGTCTAGAAATGAAATCAAAATTTCAATTGCATCAACTTGAAATTTACACAAACATACTTCTACTTATATAATTTCAATTCAAACTGATTTTTATCTTTAATCAACACCTCATTACAAAAATTAACACTACAGGTGTTACAAGGGGGGATAAACAAGTGTCCCCAACACGCTTCTGGATTCCAACTCTAGGGAGTGTAAACTAATGGTTCATGTCTCAATAGACAATCACAGCCCTTCTTGAGTCTGATCTACACTATCAGCTCAAGGCATTTACTATTGGTTTTCGAAGTATGGCTTAACACATGAGGGGAGGGGTGAATTGGGTTTATAAAATTTTTTTGTTTATCCGCTACATGTTTGTCCCCTATAACATTACTTCCCCACTTTTCATGCTTGTGTCCTGTGTAATGTAAACCAAGTAATAGAACATTAAAGTGCAAGAAAATAAATAAATAAGCACACACAAAAAATATGAATTTTATAATGGTTTGGAAATACCGACTCTACATTCACTCTTCCAAGAGCACACACTTATTGTGCTTTGGGTTCCACTATATCCCATATAATTGAAATACAATAGAGCTCTTAGCACTCTTTTAGGTTCTAGCTCTAGTGGACATAAGCAAATGTTCCCAACACTTTTTCGGGTTTCAGCTCTAAGGGGCATAAATATAGTGCTCCCAACATTCTTCTGGTTTTCACGAGCTCACTAGGAAACTCATTGGTTTTGAAGATCACCAGCAAACTTGATGGTTTTCTAGAGATCACCAATAACTCTCTAGTTTTTAGATTAACTAGAAAACTAATACACTTTAAAAAGTGTTTAAATGAAGCATAGGGGAAGATGAAATCTTTTACAACTCTAACAACATAAAAAGATCTTCCCAAAATGGAAAGACATGGCCATTAAGAATATGAAGATTTAAGCTCAGGGATAGATAACTGAAGGTTTAAGCTCTTAGCCATAGATGGAAGAATTTGCATAATGTTAAGCGCATCCAAAAAGTATTCCTTCAACACATTGAATCATCCCATCTCTTCTCCTTAAATAGCTCTCTTGAAAACTTGACCATTGGAGGAAGATGATCTTCATTGAATGTAGAGACAAAAGTAGATGAGGAAGAAATAAATGTAGAAGGCTGTTCTGATAATCTTCAATTTGAAAATACCATTTTATAATTAATTTTTATATGCTTAGAGTCATTCTACGATGTTGACCTTGACATAGAAGAAGGTGAACAGTTAAGAATGAAGAGATACTGTAGCTCTGATTTCATTCATGGTTTTGGAAAGAAGACAATAAGTTCTGATAGATTTAGTTGCTCCACTTTGACTAGTGCTTTATTTCATTTATCTGAAGTTAATATCAGACAATGTCTCTTTCCAGCTAGATGAACTCTCTTTGTCTCCTACTTTGTCCATAGACGAAGTTGGGCTTCTTCATTTTCAGACAGATTTGTTTTCCTGTTTGAACTTCTTCTTCCATCCACTGCCTTCTTACTATTTCTTGAGATTTTGAATAGAGTATTTAGATTGATATCTTTGAACATATTTCAAAATCTCTGTAACTCAAACTTTTTGAAATGTGGTATATGGTTAGAACAAATATTTATAGTCCTTCACTTGGAGATATGAATGGGTTCTTGATGTTTAATTCTTGTTTAGCACTTAAAACCTTCAAGCATTTCATTTTCCTTTAATGGATTGACTATTTTTACCATCCAGAAAGGTTATGAACTACTTGCAAGAATATCATTGCAAAATCAAGCTACTGTAGAGTGTTAAATTTTTGATATTTGAAAATAGCAAATTTTCACTGTAGCAAGTTACCATAGCACGTTACTTTAATAGATCACCGTAGCACTGCTTTGTTTGAAGTAAGTAGTACATGAATATCTCTGCCTGTTGGTTACTATAGTGGAGCTACTGTAGTAGATCACTATAGCACAACACCGCTTTGTCCATTACTTCTTCTGCTGATCGCCTAAAGCTTTGTCTGTTGTACTATATCAAATTACTATAGCAACTTGTTTGTTACTTCATTTGCTAATTCAAACTTCTTCTTCCACTTCATTTGCTAATTCATTTGAAGCTTTACTTTGTCTTCCACTTTATCTTTCACCATAGTAATTCCACTTCGTCTTTCACTATATTACTACTGTAGCATTTTACTATAGCAAAAGTATTGTAGCAGCGCACTTGCACTTGAAAATTTTTGCACTTTTGCCACATTATTAGCTTGTCATTTTTTATTATATTTCCCATTCTAAATCACAATATAATTATCCATATGAAATTTGCATAAGTTATAAAGCATGAATATGTAGTTTAAATCATGATTTTGTATCTATAAGCTCATTTAAGCACTCATTCTTTTTCATTCAAGAAGATATCTCTTTAAGGCACTTTTAACATATAATCCAAGGCATGATAAATAAGGTTGAAAACAATATGGATCAATATGATTTCCCTTCTAGACTTATATTAAGATGTATATGCTTTCATAAATGATATTCTAATAGAACATGCATATTTCAAGCATATCCTTTTACATTTCAAGCTTTCCATACTAGAAGCATCATTAGCATAAATTAAGTCTTAAGACAAGTTTTATTATCATCAAAATCATACAATAATCCCAACAATCTCCCCCTTTTTGATGATGACAAAGCTTGAAGACTTGTGACATTTAAAGGTCATGCTAATGAGCCAATAGCAAACTCCCCATATCTAATTGGAATGTGTAATTCTATGGAGTTTGATAAAGACAAGTCATGGTGTATGATTCTATTATTTTCTTAGATGTGAGTCATGACAAGCATCCTTCCTAATACTATCCCAATTTTTTAAACAAGTCTTTCTACATTTTTCTCTCCCTTTTTGTTAGCATCAAAAAGGTGAATGAAATGAATGAGATATGCTCCTCTTAATAGATAGAAAATAGGATGGGTAAATGAAATCAGGTGCATGGTATGGGATCAATACTTTCATCCAAAATTTTCTATTATCCTTTGTTACATCAAAGCACACAAAGCAAAAACATATAAAGCACAATCCATTCTTTCCTAAGTCTTCTTTTGTTCCAAATTCTCCCCCTTTTTATATTAAGGTTATGAATCATAAATCTACATATTTCTCTCCCTATATTATTGAGTTTTTAAAGAGTTCACAACCACATATGGATCTTGGTCCTATACAAAGCATAACGATGAGCATGAGATACAATTAGTTTTCAGCAATATAAAGAACAAATTCATGTCATGAATAACATCCAAACTGTAATTGAAGTTTTCAAGATAAGTAAATAGTTTTCCAAGCATGCATCAATTCGTATATCGTTTCTAGAATGCATCAAAATCATAATTGTCATTTAAACACAAAGGACACTGAACTAATAGTTATATTTTACAAAGAAATTATATAAAAACTTTACCACATCTTTTCAAGAATGAAAACATCAAGCTTTAATCATATAAACTGACAAACACACATCATTTCACTCATTCAATAGTTATGATATGATAGTGCATGATCCTAGTTATTTTGTTTATTTTTCTCATTAGTTTGTAGTTTCTTGATATTGTTCAATGATGGTAACACTGAATTTTTCTTAATTCAGATTGGGATTTCTATCATTTAGATCATTAGGTGATGCTTTGTATAACCTAAGTTTCTTATGTTCCTTTCTTAAGATGGTAAACTGAGAAATATAACTATGAAGGTAAATTTCGTTTACGCCTTTTAGATTCATTTATAGCTCTCTATAGACAAATCAATAGATGAAGTCAATTCGTCTTCTACAAAGAAATCTTGTTCATGCTATCAACAGTTGTCAGTAACTTACAAAAGATAAAGCTGCTTTGTCTGGTGAATAGTAAGAAAAGAATTTTGTCTGCACCTCTACAATTCGTCTGTTACTTATCATAGACAAACTAGAAAATAGGTAAAAGCACTTTAAATCTCTAAAGAAAGGTGCTCAACATTTCTCAGCTCTTTACATAATTTACCTTCATATGAGATACATGTGAATTGAATATTTCTTAGGCTTTCTCAAATTCCTTGAATCTACATGCTTAGAAATTAGCAACTTTTTAGATATATCTTCAAGAATGTTGATTTCTTCTAACCTAAACTTTAGATCTTCAAAAGTAATTAAATTTCAATGCTTAATCTAAGGGTGCTTCATAAAAAATAATTTTTTAATTCATCTGAGATCAGATTTGCAAGAAACATCATTATTTCTACTTGTAAGGTATCTCATTATGAAACTTGAATTCATTATTTCTACTTGTAAGGTATCTCATTATGAAACTTGAATAGGATGGGGCAATCTAAAATAGATATCACTTTTCATGCTCACTCAGACACACTCATTCAATCATCTTTAAAAATTCATAGGCCTTTTATATGTCTTTATACACTAAATATGTGCTTTTGTAAATCTATTCATACTATAATTTATGCACCTTATCAATTTAACAAATCATCCAAGAATCATATTCTAGTATTTAACATAGGATTTGATTACAAAAGAATTTTATCAATGCAAGGTGGCATATTCAGACAAATTCTGGTACTTCATGAGTCAAATTTGGAAATTATGTTCAATGTTAAAGTTGTATTCTTTGTTTTTATCTTTCTAATGCATTAAGAATCACATGATTTTGATTTTGTATGAGAAAGTTATGACTAGAACACTACAACTATCTGAAATAGCTAAAACTTAGTTTGAAATTTCACTCTATCAAAAAGGTGTCACTTTAAGGCCCAACAACTTATAGAATGAAGTTTATTTAGTAAAAGTAATAAACATAAAAGTTATAGATCCTTAATTTATCTATCCAGGAATCAAGAATCACCTAAGTCTGAGTTTTTATGAGAAAGTTATGATCAAAATACTGAAGACTGCTCTAGATGATGCGAAAATTGTTGAAAATAGTTTGGGATAAAATAGACTGTCATATATTATTTGAATTTCCTTATCACACAATTTTAATTTGTATATGCTCAAATATTTTTACAAATATTATGGCCATGAATAGTAGGAATATTGGATAAAGTGCAATGATTTATGATATGAGCATAACTTTTAAGCATTCACAAAGATTTAAGTTCTTTTGTTAGTTGTTTCAATCTTGGGAATTCAAGCCTTAATGATGATTACAGAAAAAATGTCTAGGCATGGAATGCCTAGTCGATACCTTAAACCATGAGGTTTCCCAAACAGGCTAGACTATGCCTTGGGACTGTAATTATATTAAGGATTAATTATTTTAAATATCAATTTAAATTTTTAGAATGATTTAGTTCAGAAACAATTCATATCCATTCAAATCCAAAGCAGTTAGATGTACATTTCAGGAATATGAAGAATGTATAGCAATGAAATACATATGTTCATTATGCTTATCAATTAAATATATATTAATTTTGGTAAACTTATCTCTTTTGCCACTTCCTTTTTCAATTTCTACATTTGAGCTCATAAATGATGATGCCAATCTTTATCTTTCATTTCAGTGATTGATTTTCTTTCTTTAGCTTGAAGTTTGTTGATTGTGAAGATGATTTGATTTCTCATAATTCTCCTTCTTCCATGTTTTCATTTCAAGCTTTTCTTGCATACACTTGAGATTCTTGCACTTTTTCTTTTATTAGCAAAATCAAATAGATGTGAGCTTATGCAACAATTCAATCAGTGCAATTCCTTTCTGTCACAAAATAGCATGCAGTTAAGAATCTAGAGTACTTAACAAAATGATATGCTCTTCATTATTTTAAACAGATCATTCATCACTTAGATTATTTACTTTTTGTATGAGAATTTTGTCATTTTAAGTTTTATGAATGCAACAATTAGATTTTGCTAATTTCGGTCTGTATTAAATTTATCAAGAATTAAAACAAATTTTTTGAACTAGCATATGTATGAGAACTAACTTCTTTAAAAGCTCCAAATGAATTGTATGCAAGATTAATCATTGTTTTCATTTTCCTAGCTGTCTCTAGAGTATTGTTTTTTATGTTTTAATTTTGCATCATGAATTTCCTCTATGCTAAATCTTAAAGTTTTGTTCATGTGCACATGAAGCTATATTAGAGATAAATGAATAAAGATGACTGATTATAAAGCCATTTGAGTTTGAAAATCATACCTGCATTTACCTTTCCTCCTCGATGTTAGATTCTTATAATGTAGTCTTCTTCATCCATTGTCTGAGAACCATTTTCCTTTTACAGAAGCGACAGTTCTTCCTCTTCGTTTTCTTCTTTTTCTCTTTCTCTTCTTTGGGTTACTCCCCCTGAACCCATGAGTCTTTTTCTATTGGAGGTTTCTCCTCCTTTTCTTCTACTTGGTTTCCTACACTCAAATCAATATCAACACTAGTTAGTTTCATTTGAGTGCAAATCAACTTAGCTCACTTCTTCTTCTTTTGAGGATTGTTCCTCCTCAACTAGTTCTTCACCATTCAACTAATGCTTCACCACTTTCTTCTTCTTTTTGCTACTCCTCTTTGTATTCTTCTTTTTCTTTATCTTTTCCTGCACTCATGTTCAGCTTAATAGGAAGATTAGTATCATCTTATAGCAAATTATTTTGCCCCTTAGAAATTTCCTTTAACTTGTCTAACAATTCTTTCGCACTTTTATAGGTTGAGATGAAGTTGCAAATCATGGGGCAAAGAACATATAGCAAGGCATTCATAGCATAGCTTAGACATTTTCTTGCTTTGTTCTCACTTCATCCTCACTTATGCTAATGAAAATGATTTTCCATTGCTGAAGGTTATTGGCTATAAGATGCATTTCCAATCTCCTCTTCCATCATGCATAATTGGATCCATCATAATATGGAAGTTGGGAGGTGGAGTATCCTTCGTAGAACATAGAGGATAATAGTATTGGGTTAGCCAAGCAAATCTCTACAATTAGTTATGTAGCCCACTTTGATACCACTTGTTGGTTCCCGAAGTATGGCTTAACCCAAGAGGAGAGGGATGAATTGAGTTTATAAAAGTTCCTTGCTTGTACCTTATAAGATTACTTTCCCTTTTTGTGCTTATGTGATGTGTAATGTAAACTAAGTAATAGAACATTAAAGTGCAAGAAAATAAATAAACAAGCACACATAAACAACATAATTTTTATAGTGGTTCGGGAATCCCGTCCGTACATCCACTCTTCTAAGAGCACATACTCATTATGCGTTGGGTTCCATTATATCCCATATAATGAAAATACAATAGTGCTCCCAGCACTCTTCTAGATTCTAGCTCTACGGGGTGCAAGAAAGTATTCCTACACTCTTCTAGATTCTAGCTCAAGGGGGCATAAACATAGTGCTCCCAGTGCTCTTCTAGTTTTCACGAGCTTACCAAGAAACTCACTAGTTTCAAAGATCACCAGTAAACTTGATGGTTTTCTAAAGATCACTAACAACTCTCTGGTTTTTAGATTAACCAAAAAACTAATACACTTTGGAAAGTTTTTTAATGAAACATAGGGAAATATGAAATCTTTTATAGATCTATCAACATAGAAAGATCTTCCCAAAATGTAAGGACAATGTCCATTAAAAATATGAAAGTTTAAGCTCAGGGATAAATAACTGAAGGTTTAAGCTCTTAGCCATGGGTGGAAGGATTTGCATAAGGTTAAGTGTATCTGAAAAGTATTCCTTCGCCACCTTGAATTATACCACCTCTTCTCCTTAAATAGCTCTCTTAAAAACTTGACAGTCGGAGGAAGATGATCTTCATTGAATGTAGAGACTAAAGTAGATGAGCAAGAAATAAATGTAGAAGGCCATTTTGATAATCTCCCATTTGAAAACATCGTCTTCTAATTAATTCCCATATGCTTAGAGTTGTTCTACAGTGCCGACCTTTCATAGAAGAAGATGAATAGTTAGTTTAGGCAACTGATGAAGAAGAATTACTGCAGCTCTAACTTGATTTATGATTTTGGAAAGAAGATAATAAATTTTGACAAATTCAACTACTGCACTTTGATTGGTGCTTTATTTCATTTTTCCAAAGTTAATATTAGACAAAGTCTCTTTCTAGCTAGACAGACTCTCTTTTCTCCTACTTTGTTAATAGACAAAGTTAGGCTTCTTCATTTTCAGATAGATATGTTTCCTTTTTGAACTTCTTCTTCCATCTACTGCCTTTTCATTCTTTCTTGAGATTTCAAATAGAGTATTTGAATTGATATCTTTAAGCATATTTTAAAATCTCTGTAACTCAAATTTTCTGAAATGTGGCAGATGGTTAGAACAAATATTTGTAGTCCTTCACTTGGAGATATGAATGGGTTCTTGATGTTTTATTCTTATTTAGCACTTAGAACCTTCAAACATTTTGTTCTCCTTCAATGGATTGTCTATTTTTATCATCCAGAAAGGTTGTGGACCGCTTAGAAGAATATCATTGCAAAATCAAGTTATTTCATAGTGTTGAATTTTTTATATTTAAAAATAGCAAATTTTTACTATAGCAAGTTACTATAGTACATTACTATTGCAGATCACTATAGCACCACTTTGTTTGAAGTAAGTAATAGATGAATATCTTTGTCTGTTGGTTACTATAGTAGATCACTGTAGGACAATACTGCGTTGTCTGTTACTTCGTCTGCTAATTGCCTGAAGCTTTGTCTATTGTATTGTAGTAGGTTACTATAGCAAATTACTGTAGCAATGCTCTGCTTTGTCTATTAATTCATCTGCCGATCGCTTGTAGCTTTATAGCAAATTACTATACCAAATTACTATAGTAACTTGTTTGTTACTTTGTTTGCTAATTCAAACTTCGTCTTCTACTTCATTTGCTAATTCGTCTGAAGCTTTACTTTGTCTTCTACTTTAGGCAATCCATTTTATCTTCCACTTTGTCTTAGACAATCCACTTCATCTTTCACTGTAGTAATTTCACTTCATCTGTTACTGTAGCTGTAACACTATTGTAGCATTTTACTGTAGCAAAAGTATTGTAGTAGCACACTTGCACTTGGAAATTTCTGCACTTTTTCCAAATTGTTAGCTTGAAATTTTACATTATATTTTCCATTATAAATCATAATATAATTATCCTTTTAAAATTTGCATAAGTTGTAATGTATGGATATGTACTTTAAATCATGATTTTGTATCTATGCTCATTTAAGCACTCTTTTTTTTCATTCAAGAAGGTATCTTTTTAAGGCAATTTTAACATATGATCCAAGGCATGATAAATAAGGTTAAAAACAATATGGATGAATATGATTTCCCTTCTAGGCTTATATCAAGAAGTATATGCTTTCATAAATGATATTTTAATAGAGCATACATATTTCAAGCATATCTTTCTACATTTCAAGCTTTCTATAATAGAAGAATCATTAGCATAAATTAAGTCTTAAGATAAGTTTTATTGTCATAAAAATCATACAATTATCTGAAAATTTATAAAAAAATGGATAAAATAATTTAAGCACACTTTTATAAATATCTCAATGAAAGCATAGGGGAAGGCTTAAGGAATTTTATGGCTCTTTGTGTTGCAGAAACTCTTCTCTTAATGTATGAATAAGAAGGCCTTGAAGATTTATAAGATTGAAGCTCTTGAATGGATAATTAGAAGTTGAAGCTCTTAGCCTTGGATGGAAGGTTTTGTAGAAGATTTAAGCTCTTGGAAAATACTCCTGCACCACCTTTGAATTGTCTCACCTCTTCTCCTTTAATAGCTCTATTGAAAACTTGAACATTGGAGGAAGATGATCTTCATTGAATGCAGAGACGAAGGTAGATGAGTAGGAATAAATGTAAAAGTCCATTATGATAAGCTCCTATTTGAAAATGTCATCGTCAAATTATATCCCATCTACTTAGAGCCATTCTACAGTGCCAAACTTGACATACACGAAGGTGAATAGTTGGATTAAGCAACTAATAGATTAAGAGATGCTGCAGCTTTGACTTGATTCATGGTTTTGGAAGGAAGACAATAAATTCTGACAAACTCAGTCGCTAATATTTGTCTGGTGCTTTATTGCATTTGTCTAAATTTAATATCAGATAAATTCTCTTCTTTGTTGAAGTCTCTTTCCAACTAGATAAAGTCTCTTCGTCTCTTACTTTATCCATAGTTGATTCCAGATGAATTTGGATATCTTTATTTTAAGACAAATGTGTTTTGGTCTCTGAACGTTTTCTTCCATTCGCTGCCTTTTCATTGTTTCTTCGGATAGTATGAGATTCTGAATAAAGTATTCAGATTGGCATCTTTGAGCATATTTTGAAATCTCTATAACTCAAACTTTCTAAAATATGGTAGATGGTTAGAATAAATAAACTTCAATGTATTTTCTTATGAAGGAAAATGTCGATAGTTTGTAGTAAAATATCGACGGTTTTGACACGTTGCTAGCAGTTACAAAGAACAGTTTTGAAGTAGATTGACATTTTCTTCAACCTCCTTTGATAGATTATCTCTTGATAGTTGAACATCTATATTAATGGGAGATTTGTTGAAGAAGAAAATGAGTGCAAAAAAGAGGGAAATCTTGTAGTGTGATCAAGAGAAAATCAAGAGGTCAAGATTATATAGAAATTCTAACACTAGTTTTGCAGGTGAATGAAGCTTGGATAATCAAAAGCATTGATGTCACCAGAGAGTTGAATTGGTTGTAAGCCTTTTCTTATTATATTTTTTATTATGCTGATTGTACCTTGGTTTGGTTGTAAACCAAGAGGTAGTTGAATCATTCTAGGTTGTGTAAGTGATTCATCTATATTGTTACCTGGAGGTGTAAGTCCAAAGAATAGAGTATTTGTACCAATGTAACTTTGGGACTAAGTTAACTAGTGGAACCTAAGTCTGTGATTGTGACTTGGAGAATGGAGTAGGTAGAGAGTGCCAAACTACTATAAACTCTATATTATGAATCCATGAGTGTGAGTCATTGTCTTTGTAGTGCATTTACTCACTTTCGTATATTACATAAGTTTAGCCATAGTATAAGACCAACAAGTGGTATCAGAGATATCTTTGTATTGCTCAAAGTGATCTTCTATAGCTATAATAAGTATAAATGAAAGTAGCAATGACAATAGTGGCAGAAATGGAAATGAAAATGGAAGTATTGGATTTGCATTTAGATCAACTAGCTTTCTAGAGGGATTATTTACAAATAGACCTCCATGTCTAACTGGAGATATTTATTTTCCATGGAAATTAAGAATACAAAGTTTCTTAATGGGTTATAACATGTTTACATGGTGTATAATTTAAGGTTGTTTTACAACATTAGACTGCAGAACAAAAAGAGACAAGTTCAACAAATGAACAAGCTAAAAGCTTGTTATATTGTGCTATTTTTCAAGTTGAGTTTGAAAGGATGTCAACTTGTAAAACTGTAAAAGACATATGGGAGAAACTTTAAGGTACCTATGAAGGCACATCACAAGTGGAAGAGACAATAATGACCCTTTTAATGTGTGATTATGAATTGTTTATAATGCTTCCTAATGAATCCATTACTGAGATGAATCATAGGTTTACCAAGATGGTCAATGCATTGAAAGGTCTTGGAAAAGAGATTACTTATAAGGAAAAATTTTAGAAAATACTCAAATCTTTACCTAAACTTAGACAACAAAAGTGATGGCTCTCAAAGAAACAAAAGACATCTCAAAGTTAAAGGTTGATGACTTGATGAGATCGTTGCTATCACATGAGCATGTCATCAAAAAGAATGAAACCAAATTGAAAGGTAAGAGATCTATAGGCTTAAAAGTTAATTCTAATCAATCTGATATTGATGCAGGTGAAGAAGATGAAGAAATCACTATGCTCACGCATCGATTCAAAATTTTTTTCAAACAAATAATAAAATGAAGAACAAATTTGCAGCAGCTCAAAGAGCACAAAATAAGAAAGGTGATAGAAAATTCAAAACTAAAAGTTCAGTCAAAAAGGAAGAAGAGGAACTCACATGGCATGACTATGGCAAAAATGGATATCTAAAGAGAGCATGCCCATTTGTCAAAAAGGATAGAAAGAAGAACCAGAAATCTTAGAATTTTGGAGCTTGGAGTGATAGTGACTCATGTATCTCTATGGATTCTGAATCTAAAAACCAGGAGTGTCATATTAGTCTAATGGAGCATGAAGATGAAGAAAAAGAGAGCAATGCTTCAGATAAGGTAAGTTATGATGAGTTCTTGTTTGAATTACAAAAAGAACATATTCAACTTCTTGATGAATCAAAGTTGATAACTAAAAAATATGCAAAGTAGAAAAAGGAGTTTCAAATTCAAAAGGAAGTGATATTGAGAATTCAATTAGAATTTAATATTCTTTTTGATGAGTATTCAAAATTGAAATCTGAAAATGACCTTTTGAAAAATGACTCAAAGAAGTTGTTGGATGAAAACACGAAGTTGAAATTGTGTTGTACTTCTTTGAGAAATACAATCAAGCAAATGAAGAACAAATGTTTAAATTATCAGCATCATATCACATATTGTAGAAGAAAAAAGTTTCAATTTTTACAAAGGTTACTATTATTTTTGCATAAATTTGGGCATATTGCTTACAATTCTATAGTTAAAAGATTGCAAAACAATGAGATAAAATTGTTCTGGGTGCCTAAATAAAATATTTTCATACCTGACAAACATGGACCCAAGATGTGGGTAACAAATACTTGAGTTTTTCTTTTTCAGGTTGCTTGACTTAAAGAATAAAATCTTGTTGGTACCTTGACAATGGAGGTTCACATTACATGATAGGAAGCAAGCATTTGTTCAAAAGTTTATCTTTTCAGGATAAAGGTAGAGTAACTTTTGGAGACAATAATCAAGGAATAATTAGAGGAATAAGAATGGTAAGTATTTTAGGTATGGATATTATCGATGTGTATTATGTAGAAGGTCTTAGACACAACCTTTTAAGCATAAGTCAATTGTGTGACAAAGGTTTTGAAGTTGTGTTTAAGTCTAACAAATGTCTAACAAATGTATTGTTCACAATAATGTAGGAAATAGTATATGTTGTAGAAAGCATAATGGAAATTTGTATACTTTGGACCTTAGTGCAGATCATGAAAAGTGTCTATCTACGGTAGATAATGAGGCTTTATTATGGCACAAACATTTTGGACATGTACACAATTAAGAAGCTTATAAAACTTGATCTTGTAAAAGGTTTGCCAAAAATGAAGATCAATGTGGATCATGTATGTGATGCCTGCCAATTTGGTAAATAAACAAAAGCTTCTTTCAAATAAAAAAAAGTTGTTTCTACATCAAAGCCTCTTAAGTTATTGCATATGGATCTTTTTGGACCTAATGATTAAGTAGTTTAAATGGAAAATAGTATGGGTATGTAATTATTGATGATTTTTCAAGATATACTAACATATACTGCTTCTAGGTGGAAAAGATGAATATTTTGAGCTTTTCAAAAAATTTCATCACAAAGTTCAGAATGAAAGTGGAACATGAATTCTTTCAATATGAAGTGATCATGGAAGAGAATTTGATAATATTCAATTTAATGAATTTTGTGATAAATTTGGAATAACTCATAATTTTTCACACCTAGAATTCCACAACAAAATGGAGTGTTTGAGAGAAAGAATAGAGTTTTAGTTTAAATGGCTAGAACAATGTTAATTGAGCAAATCTTCCTCATAGATATTGGGCTGAAGTTGTAAACAATGCATGTTACAAAATCAATTGTGTTTACATTTATTAAATTCTAAAGAAAACTTCTTATGAACTATGGAAACTGTTGAAGGCCAAACATTGCATATTTTTATTCCTTTAGCTGTAAATGCTTTATTTTGAATAATGGAAAAGATAACCTTGGTAAATTTGACAAGAAAAGTGATGAAGCTATGTTTCTAGGGTATTCTTCTTCCATCAAAGCATATCAAATCAACAATAAGCAAACATACATGGTAGAAGAGTCAGTCCATGTAAAATTTGATGGGACTAACTCTTGGCCGAGAAAGGTTGATGATGCAGATATGAGAATAAGAGATTTGATTTCCTTGAAGCATCAAATAAAGCTCAGTAAGGATCTAAAGACTTACCATAAGCTAAATCATTAAATCTGCTTAAGAAAAATATTTAAATTGATGAAAAATAGGTTGAGTTGTCTGAACCATCCCAGTCAATTAATACTCATAGGTATCATCTATTAGAAGATGTCATAGGAAATTTGTATGACAAAGTGAGAAGAACTCGTAGCTCACTTCAGAATGTCTGTAGTAATTTTTCTTTCTTATATTACATTGAACCCAAAATAGTGAAAGATGCCATTTCAGATGAAAACTAGATCATAGCAATGCAAGAAGAGCTTGATCAGTTTAAACATGACAATGTGTGAACACTTATGCCATAATCAAATAATCACTCTATCATTGGCACAAAATGGATCTTTCGAAATAAACTTGATGAATCTAGGATTATTGTAAGAAATAAAGCACGTCTGATAGCACAAGGATATTCCCAAGAAGAGGGAATAGATTATTATGAGACATTTGCACTTGTTGCCAGACTTGAGGCCATAAGAATATTACTTACGTTTCCATCATTCAAATAATTTTGATTTCAAATGGATGTAAAAAGTGCATTCTTAAATAGACATTTAAATTAAAAAGTATATGTCAAACAACCTCTAGGCTTTGAAGATCATGAACATCTAGACTATGTATTTAAACTCACAAAAGCATTGTATGGTCTTAAACAAGCTCTAAGAGCTTGGTATGAAAGATCGAGTGGGTTTTTACTAAGTAAAAATTTTGAAAGTGGTAAGGTTAACACAACCTTATTCATTAAGCATATTCATTCAGGCATTCTTGTTATACAAATCTATATGGATGGTATCATTTTTGGTTCTCCAAATGAAAAATATTGCAAGGAGTTTGAGAATATGATGAAAAGTGAATTTGAAATGAGTATGATGAGTGAACTAACATTTTCACTTGGACTACAAGTAAAACAATTTGATGAAGGTATTTTCATTTCACAATCAAAATAAATTAGAGAAATGTTAAAAAATCAAAATGGAAAACTTTAAATGCATGCCTACTCTTATGATTGTAAGTATCAAAATGAACAAACATGAAAGTGGTAAAAGTGTAGATCAGAGATTATACAGGAGAATGATTGGTTCTTTGTTATATTTGACTACTAGTAAACCTATCATTTTTAGTATGTTTATGTGTGCTCAATTTCAGTTAAATCCAAACAAGTCACATATTTTTACTGTTAAAACCATTTTTAAATATCTTATGGAAACATCTCATTAAGGATTGTGGTATCCTAGAGGATTATCATTTGATTTAGTTGCTTATTCTGATGTTGACTATGTCGGATACAAAGTAGATAGAAAAAGTACTAGTGGAACTTGTTAGTATATAGAGAGTATGCTTGTATCCTCATACTCTAGGAAATAAAGTACTATTGCAATATCAATAGCTAAAGTCGAATACATAGTAGCAGTTAGTTATTGTGCACAAATACTTTGGATGAAACAGCACTTAAGTGACTATGACTTTGAAGTGGAATGTGTGCCTATCAAATGTGATAACACAAGCACAATATTTTTGTTTAAAAATCAAGTATTACATCCACATTCTAAACACATGAAATAAGACATCACTTCATTAAGGATCATGTTCAATTGAAAGATATTTCTATTGAATTTATTCCAATTGAAGATCAGCAGGCAGAAATTTTCACAAAACCACTTCACACTGATAAGTTTTTACAAATCAAAAGAGAGCTAGGCATTATTAGTCCATTTGCATAATTTATAGCATGCATAAAATAAAAGACATATATGTTTGAATTTTATCTGTTTTACAAAACATCGATGGATTATAAACATTAACAAATTAAAATGTCAACAGAATTAGAGCCAATCGCGTAACTTAAATATGCAATTTTTGCGAGACGGTTATTCATCTTTACCTTAAAGCTAGGGTTTTTGTTTCTGAAAAACCCATTCATCTCCTCAAGGCTTTTGCTCCTCCCCATTGCGCATTTGGACAGATTTGAGTCGATTCCTTCCTTCCTTCTTCAAAAATATGGTAATGCTCTTCTTTCAATTCCTCTTTTGGTTTTTGATTTTTCTTCTAAAATTCAAGGATTTGGAGTCCTTATAAATCCTATCACTTTTTCATGTCACCAAGAAAAATCAATGCCCTAAGACAAATAAGTTCATATCTATGTTGTTTGAGAAGGATTTTTGAAATGCCCCTTGCTATGCTCCAAAAATTCAAAATTTGGGGGGTTTTAGGGTTTTTTAATTGCAAAAACCCTATTTTTTTACAAGATCCGTCCATGTGAATTCCTTATGTGACATATTTTCATTCTCTACATGAATATTTTGGTTAATAATCTTTGAAATGATGAGATGCTTTGTTTATGCATTTTGAGTTGATACTCTCTTCAATTTTTTGGGTTGAATCTTAGTTTTCCTTTAACATTCTTCTCATTCTCCTCTTACCTTCATTCGTATCTATGAATAAACCTTTATGATTCATTGAATTTCAATATATGTTATGATTATTGTTGGTAACCCCTGTTATTACCAATATTCTTACTATTCCATTGATTTCTTGCACCTAAATGAATGTCCTTATAGTTGGTTTTGTATTTATTCTATGATTAATGTGAGTAGACTTTGCTTGGTTGAAAATTATTGCAATTAGAATGTCTAGATGTTGTTGTCATAATTATATCTACCATATGCAAATACATGTGTTGAGTTTAGTTCCTGCTTTGGTATTCTTTATTGTTCAAACCTTTTGCTTTGATTAAGTTTGAGCCTTATCCTTTGATTTGAATCAATATGAGTTGTGCCTTATCCTTTGATTTGAATCTACTTGAGCCTTTGATTACAATGTTCCTAAAGTTCATTTTCATTTTAGCCTTTTTTACAGAAGGTTGCTGTGTCAAGGAAGCCCTCATATCAGAAGAAAGGGAAGAGGAAGTTGGTGAATACCTCTAAACCTAGACCTTCTCCTCCCAGAACAAGAGAAATTTTTATTCAAGAACCCTCTAAAACACAAGGCAGACAAACTACATAGGAAGATCTCATTAATGTTGATGAAGAACATGCTCCATTTCCTGAACCAACTCAAGAACCAGAGCCAAGGACTCCCATTGAATCATCACCATCTCCTATTCATACTTCTCCCAAACCAAAAATGGGAAAAGCATACCTTCCAAAACTAAACCTTCTTCGTTACCCAAAAAGACCAAAGCCACTCCAAAAACATCCATTACAAGAAGATACACTCCTACAAAAAGAGTTTCAACTCTACTATAAAACAAACCTATTTCTTTATTTAAGAAACAAGTTTTAGTAGATCCATCATTGAAGAATTTCATATCAAAGAAGAACAAAATTAAGTCCTACTTGAAATTTGGGCATATGAACTACAGAAGAGTTAAGTTCTTGAATGATAAGTTCTTTGATGATGAAGGGTCTCAATTTGTAAATTGGTTGAGGAGATTTATGATTTTTTAGTTTTTGGAAGAGAAGTTGATGATATATGATGAACTAGTGAACTTGTTTTATTTTTATCTTCAAGAAGAAGGAGAGGATAGAGTTTATATTTATTCTACTTATCTCAGAGGGAAAGAAATGAGCTTCATAGCTGAAGAGTTTGCATTTATCATGAAACTACCATATGTTTCAGCTAAAACATATGACAGAAAAGAAGTTGAATGTTTGACTGGGAAGTAATCTCTATTTAATAGGAAAGGAGGATTCATTAATAAAGAATTTTCTTCTATGGAATTCAAAAAGATTCATCACATTGCGACACACTATTTATTTCCTAGAAATGAAGGCTATGATGTAGTTAGTATTCTAGAATGTGTGTTGATTTACTACATTGTGTATAATCTTGAGTATGATTTAGTGGATTCCTATTAATGTATATGTTCAATTAGAAAGATAAGCAAATGGACATCTTCTTTATGCCATGTACTTGACAAGACTATTTCAACACTATGAAATAGATATCTCTAATGATGTTTCAACCTATCCCTCAAGTTACAAATAGATAAATATTGGAACTCTTAGAAGAATGAGGTATATCAAGCATGAGGATGGAAAATGGAGATTGATTTCAGTTGTGCCTGGAGACAATGAAAGGGAAATTCTAATGCAAGATGATGAAACAATAAGAAATGAAGCTGAAGATAAAGGTAATAATGAGGTTGAAGATGACTTTTAGGAGATGAGCAAGATGAAGAGGAGGGTTCCAAAGGAAAGAATGAGAAGGATCCTCAGGTCAGAGATGATTCAGCAGTGACTGTCTTAGACACCCAACACACTCCAGCCACAATCATTCTAGCCCCAACTCATCCTATCCATACATCTTTTGCACACTATTTCACAACCACCTCAAATTCTCCTTCGCTTGATGTTTCTACCTTGTAGGCTTTACTTGCAGCTAGTCTGGGATCTCTCAAAGCTGACTTGCAGGTGTACATAAGGGAGCAAATTCATGCTTCTACCTTAGCTGATCAATCTCACTCCACTACAAAGAATTTCCGAATGATTTTTCTTAAGGATTGCAGACCTAACATCATTTTCAAAAACTAATTCTCTACTTTTTCAAGGACTTGAAGATACTTTAACTGTCTTATCTAAATTGTTGGTTTAATTTCCCTAGTCTGACTCATTGAATTATAGTTGATATTTGCATATTGTTTATATCATTCTTGTTCATACTCTATATTTCTACATTCCTTTCTTTTTGCTGATGACAAAAAGGGAGAGAAATAAGCATGTTCACAAGGGGAGGAATGTTATTTTAAGTTCATCCATAATTAGTTTTGTTATCATCAAAAATGGGGAGATTCGTTTGATTCCTTTTCCTATTTTGATGATGAACAAACTTATATGAAATAAATTCTACTATGTGGTTTGATGATGATATATACTTGTTATATCATATAAATTCTACCATCTCTACTCCATTATTTGGAGTAGTCAGTCTCTCCACTTCCAACCACTGCTTGGCCTAATCCTCGAGCTGGTAGGCAGCATATAGTACCTTGAGCTCTTTTGGGCACTGCATATACATGAATGCCTTCTCCATTCCCTTTACCCAAGCCTTAACAATTCTATTATCTTTCTATCCCTTGAAGACTGGGGCTTCATACTTTGGAAAATCTTCATATTAAGGCCATATTCAGGCTGTCCCCATGGTGGATGCGTCATGTCTCCTTCCATGGCTACCTCCCCTGTACCCTGCCCAACCAACTAATGGAGACCCTCAGTCTACCTCTGTTGTGTTCAAATCAGCTCCTGTAATGTCTAGGTAAGGCCGACTAATACTGTAACTAACTCTGGAGCCATAGCCTAAGATGGAACTTACGATACAACCCTACCACTAGGATTGATTGTGTCTACTCTGCCTGCCCTCATAGGTCCATGGGCAACTCATCAGGATGGTCCAACCCCATCACGATTAGAGGAGGGCTCACCGGCCATCTCCTCCCCCCTAGTTTATGTCAAGCCCGACACCTCCTCTATCCTAGGGGTCTCAATTGGAGCCTCTCTAATGGGTGCTAGTGTGGGTTGGCCTCCGTGGTGGTTCTTCCTCCACCATTGATGCTTTCCCCTTATCAGCTAGTTTCCTTGGTACAATTACCACAAAGACAACATTAACAATTCTAGTTCATGAATTACAAACTTACATAAGCATAAACAATTAAAACCGACGTATATTAACACTCCCCCATGTTTTTAGCGACTCACCAACTCACATGCAATTTATACTAGGCATGTCATTCACTTACTCATAACATATTTTAATACCATTACTATTCTGGGACTTGCATTCAGCCTTACTACCATCTGGGTATTAGGCATAACTCCGCTTTGATACCACTTTATAATGCCCTACAACTCGGGCACTACCATCTCACACTCTAGAGGAGAATCCGGCAGCTTCTCCCTTGAAGTGAGAGAAATTCCACATCTGTACAATTATAATCATAAATTAAAATACCACATAATACATTACACTAGCATGCTAAGCCCAGACATAATCACACAAGCCCAGAACCATAGTCACACAGTAATGGTATTAAGGAATTACACATATAATCATACCACATGCATGACATGTCAAACCACTAGTCATATAATTATAATTCACATCACTTTTACACCTTAAATATTTACATGATATCATAATCTCTAAAAATATATTTACAAGGGCCAAAATGTGCAAAAGAACAGCCCACAAATGGCTCATGTCATGCCTTATCTCGATCTAGAGCCCCAACACCACGTTGGGCATCCTCATTTGACCTATGAGCTAAAAAACCAAATAAAACAAAGTGATTCCTTGCAAATCAGTAAGTAGATATGTAATTAAACCAATAGTGGTAAAATAAGCTCAGTAATACAATAATTTAAACATAATCAATAACCAGGAATAGGCATCAATATGCAATCCAAATGATATCATAAGATGAATACAATTCATGTTATGAAACCCTAAATTGGGTGTATCCCTTGTCATACTAAACATACAGTAATGAGTAATATCTTCTCAAAGTAATACCAAACCAAGCCCCCATCTATCACTATCTTCTACCTTATTTCATTAATATCATTAATGGCTGTCTTATGTCTAGGTTTGGAAGGCTGCTCACTGTGTAGACCCAACCTTCTTATAACTTTGGTGTGTTCCGGCCCCTCCTTGTATCCCTGGCTACAAGGCCTGCCAAGAGCCACACCTTGACCAAGCCAAATCTACCTCGGTGATCACTCCGCCCACTTTACTTCATAGGTATCACAGGTTCTTCATCTACACCTAATGAAATAATCAGGAGTGTCTCACAAATCAAGCTAATCTCGGCCTCACCCTACACGGGTGTTAGGTCTACCGGGCTATCCACGTATCACGGCTAAGCCCCAATCCAATCTTGACCTTTTTGCCTTCATTCTAGGTGGAACACGGACTAACCAAGCAACACAGCCAAGCCCTAGGCCAAGTCTTGGCCTGCACGTCTGTGTCTACCAAGCAGAACCAACCTTGGGCTTAACCGGCCCTCTTGTTGTCAAGTCACCTCCATCCTAGGCCCACTAGACCTCCATGCCACCCGAACTATCCTATCTAGCCAACTGAGCCTCTACACTGATTAGCCCATCTCAATTTAGTCAAACATCCAAGTTCTACTGGCTATGCTAAATTTTTAAATTCATCATCAAGGAACAGTTATAGTAATTTGGCTATAACTTTCTCATACGAATTCCAAATGGAGTATTTTTCTTCTAGTAGACAAATAATTTTAGGGCCTAGAACTTCATTTTTACCAATTTTTCTAATTTAGCATAGATTTCGAGTCGTGGGACCCACACTTAATGCCTTCTAGAATTATTCATTTTCTCTAGATCAGTCTCAGTACTTTGACCCTAAATTCTTTATATTAACTATAAATTAAATAATTATTATTCCATTGGTCAGATAATTTTTATATATACAACTTTCGTGGTTATAAAATTTTATAATTCATCCCCTATCTATGCCAAAAATTTAATTAAAATGACCAATCTCGTTAATTTTGGTACTTAATTATCCCTTTGGACCAGTTTTGGTGCTCTAATCATAAATTACTCATATAATATCAAAATTATGTAATTATTATCTTGTTAGAAAGATAATTTCAATATATACAACTTTTATGTTGAACATATTTCCTAATTCATCCAATATAGGCATTCAAAATTAGCCACAATTGACGCCACATTATGTGCACCACTAGTCACATACCAATCACTATTTGTGGATAGCCCACTTTGTGGCATTATAACTCTTAATTCCGATGTCCAAATCACATGATATTAGATATTTTGGAAAGCGCTCTTATCTCTCTTAAAACCCCAATCAAGAGATCATTCCAAATAGTCCACTAAACATGCTTAAATCTTGCCTAAAGTTGGCCGAAAACTAGTTTCTGCAGCAGTGCAGAACACACTACATACGTTATTTTTTCATGCTCATTGCCTATAATATATCCATTATACATTCTAAGTATTCAATTTACATTAAAGGAGTCATAATCCAAATAGAAAAATAATTAAATTATCATTCATGAAGTAAGGATCAATTCCAAATGAAATATGCCCGGTATATATATTAACCTGAAATGTAATTGCATTCCGTAATTATTATAGCATAAATTTGCTTACCATTTTAATGCTGCACTTGAACCAATCCCAACTTGTAATTCACATGACTCACTTGTAATCCCCTGGTCCTGTAATGAATTCATCAGCAAGCTTGTTAGTGCTGACAGCCCATTGCTCAAATAGTTAATGGACAAGATTTGGAATTCATATTTCCAACCATCAGTTGGTCAAAAATTTGTTTCTAATATACATGGCTGGTTACCCTTAATCACTTCAAACTTAATAACATCATTAATTCTCTAATCATGCCACTATTCATGGAATTAACCTAACCCCAACTACTGGAAAATGTAAAAACATCAATTTGAACCGATTTTTGCATGTAAAATTTATACTAGACATGTTGTTTGGCTATAATTAGCACTTACCTCTTGTTTCTCCTTCTAATCTTCACTCCTTTGCAATGGGTTCCAAAATCTTGATTTTTCAGTTGCTTATTCTCATTTTTTTTTTGCTCGAATGAAGTCTTTTCAAAGCCAGAGTGGAGCAAAACTGATGGCAATTGATCTACAGTCAATTCGGGTCAGTTTCTTGCATTGAAATCCAAATTTTTGGGAGGTAAAATGGAGGGTTTTAGGGCTGGGACTGACTGGTTCCATATTTAAGAGAGATGATGGAGTACCAGAAGTAAATCCCTTTTAGCAGTTTGGTGGCCTGCCGAAGGCCGTGCGTGGGCAGTCTGAATTAGTTGTCCTACACTACATTTGGCTACCTAATACCCTTGCAATCATCCTAATATTTATTATAACATGTATTTTTATTCAAATTTCCTCAATATACACATAATTATTATGTACTTGAGTACCGGCATTGGCGATGCCAAACCACAACTGAATTTCCTAATTTCAAAATTTTATGGGCCTCACATTCCAACCCACTTAGACAAAGTTTCAACCTCGAAACTCAAATAAACAAGTGGGGGGTATTTGGCTCTAATGGTCTTCTCTCATTCCCATGTCGCCTCATCCTTTGGGCGATGGCCTCACTGCACCTTTACTAGCCGATTTACCTTATTCCTCAACCGTTTCTCTTTGTAATCAAGTATTCATACTAGTTGTTCAATATACTATAGATTAACCCTAATTTGTATATCCTCTGGGGCTAATACATGAGAAGGATCTGGCTCATACTTTCTTAAAGAGGATACATGAAATACATTATGGATTCCTCTTGACAATAGTGGCAGTGCAATATAGTAAACTACCTTATCGATCCGCTCCAAGATTTCATATGGCCCAATGAATCTTGGACTCAACTTACCTTTAGTACAAAATTGCACTACCTCCTTTATCGAAGATACTTTCAGGAAAACTTTGTCTCCCACCTAAAACTCTAGATCATGTTTTCTAGTATTTGCATAACTCTTTTAGCTTGACTGAGCAATCTGAATCTTCTCCTTGATCTGAGCTACTTTTTTAACTGTATCTGTTATCATCTATGGCCCCACAAGAGTAGCCTCACCAACTTTAGGTTTAGTATAAAGGAGATCTGTACTTATGCCCATACAAAGCTATAACTATTGTTATATGTAAACTCAATTAAAGAAAGACGCTGGCTCCATGCCTTACCCCAATCTAGGATGCATGCTCTGAACATGTCTTCTATCTACTGATTCACTCTCTAAATATGTCCATCTATCTAAGAGTGATATGTACTGCTGAAGTCCAACCGTGTACCCATTGCTGTATGCAATGCTCTCTAGAATTTGGACATAAACACTAAACCCTTATCTAAAATGATCACCTTGGGTACATCATGTAATCTCACGATCTCCTTCTAGTAGTTCTAGGCATACTTTTCAGCAGTAAAAGTAGTCTTGATGGCTATAAAGTGAGTGATTTTTTAAATCTATCAATAATTACCCATATGCTATTAAATCCAGCCCTCGTCTTTGGCAACACAGTAATGAAATCCATAGTGATGACTATCCATTTCCACTAAAAAATCTCAATAGACCATAGTAATCTACTTGGCCTCTAGTGCTCTGCCTTGTCTTTCTGACATGTCAAGCATCTGGCTACATATCTGGCTATATTGGCCTTCACACCATTCCACCAATATTGGGATCTCAAGTCATGATACATCTTATTGTCGCCAGGATGTACGGTGTATGGTGAATAGTGTGCCTCCTCTAAAACTTTCTACACTATTGCTGATCCCTTCAGAAGCACCAACCGATTCTTATATTTCAGAAGACCATCTGTACCAACCAAGAAATCTAGTAGCTCATTTTACTTTGCTTTCATTCTTAATTTTTGAAATTCTTCATTTGTTGCTTCCACCTAAGCTACCCGAATCTCATCCAATAAGGTGGGCTGAATACTTAACTGACACATCTGGGCAACTATGCCCTTCATTCCCACATGCAACTCTAGCTTCCCCAGTTCTTCAAACAAGTCCTTCTTCCTGGTAAAAATACAAGCTAAGTTACTCCCAGATTTTTTGCTTAATGCATTAGCGACTACATTCGCCTTGCTAGGATGATAGTGAATATTTAGATTATAATCCTCAAGTAATTTAAGCCACCATCTCTGCCTCATATTCAATTCTTTTTGGGTGGAGATGTACTTCAAGCTCTTATGATCAGTATAAATGTCACATTTTTCCCAACATAAGTAATGTCCCCAGATCTTCAAGGCAAAGACTATGGCTGCTAACTCCAAGCCATGAGTAGGATAGTTACGCTCATGAGGCCTCAACTGTGGGGAAGCATAGGCTACTACCTTCCGATTTTGCATCAAGACACATCCAAGTTTGTTTTTGGATGTGTCATTATATACAACAAATCCACCTCTACCTAATGGTATAGTGAAAATCAGAGCCTCAACTAATCATCTCTTTAGCTCCTAAAAGGCCTCCTCACATTGAGCTATCCACTGAAATGGAATGCCCTTTCGGGTCAACTATGTCAGTGGCATGGCTATGATGGAAAATCTCTTACCAAATAGGTGATAATACCCAACAAGGCTAAGAAAACTGTGGACCTCTAGCACTGTAGTTGGTCTTGGTCAATTCACCATAGCCTCAATCTTATAAGGGTCTATAGAAATACCATTGCCAGATACAACATGTCCTAGAAAGGCAACACTGTTCATCTAGAAATTGCACTTCTTCAGTTTAGCATATAACGTTTCTTCTCTTAACCTCTACAATGTCAACCTCAAGTGTGACTCATCCTCCTTACTTGTCTTCAAGTATATCAGGATGTCATTAATGAAAACAATCATAAAGTGATCTAGATAGGGCCTAAACACTCTGTTGTCAAATTCATAGATACTACAGGAGCATTATTAAGCCCAAATGGCATCACCAAGAACTCATAATATCCATATTGTGTTTTGAAAGTTGTTTTGGGTATATCTATAGGCTTCACCCTCAATTGGTGATAACCAGAGAACATGGTAGCCCCCTACAACTGATCTAACAGATCATCAATTTGGGGTAATGGATACTTATTCTTGATGGTCACCTTATTCAATTCTCTATAATCAATACATAACTATAAGCTTCCATCTTTCTTTTTCACAAACAAGGCCGGTGCACCCCATGGTGATACACTAGGATGGAGGAATCCCTTATCCATAAGGTCCTGTAGCTGCATCTTAAGCTTTGCTAACTTTACCGGTGCCATCCGAAAAGGAGCCTTAGACATTGGCTCCGCTCCCAACTATAAATCAATACCAAATCCTACCTCCCTCTCTGGAGGTAATCCAGATAGCTCACCTTGAAATACATCTAGAAACTCACAAACTATAGGTATATCTCCCAAAGCTCAGTGCTCAGAATGTGTGTCAATAGCTGACACTAAGTAGGCCTCACA
>JAYJMB010044618.1:0-31196 GCA_036873735.1 Pouteria campechiana
TTTTTTTAAATATGAAACTCCTTGGTACGCCATGCGTACCAAATCGCAAGACTCCCAACAGCACCCTTCGCCATTCCTAGCTCATACTACTACATGTGGTTTTCTTGAACTCGCCACCAACTCACATAGCTCATTAATAGCATTCATTTTGCACATTACACTGCCTCTTTTGCTAGGCTAGTTTGTACAGAGATTAGGCTCATATATAAAATGATATCTCATTAAAGCTCGTTTGGCATCAATACTCCGGGTGTATAATTAAGATAGAACTTTTAGGCTCATGGTCTATCAGCGCAATGAAGATTGATTATCAAGGATGAAGCATAGTCTAAATGAGAGAGGTGTTACTCATTTAAGCTCTGTTCTTATTTTTCTCTCAGCTTCCTCAACCTACTTCATTGACACTAAACTAACTTTATAGATCTTTAGAAATTTCTTTCCATTGGAGGTAGTCTGCTTTCCTTTGAATGTTGAAGACCATTCTAATTTTTCTATTGAAAAGTTATCTTCTTGAGAAACTTATTTGTAGTTGGAAAGCCTGCAGCACCAGCGCCGTCTTTGAAGAAGATGCCTTTTTGATTTTAGCAAATGCTGGATGAAAACTTTTCTATTTAATTGACTCTTTCATAATTCTAGAAAGATGCCCATTAAGATTGAAGGGACATAGATTCTGAAAGTTACAACCTTTATCAGAATATAGACTTCTTTCTTTTGAATTTCTTTCCATCTTCAACTAATCTCAAATTGTTCAGTGTTCTTTATAAAATCTGCTTTGAGTGAGATTCTGACTAGAGAGTGCAGTCAGTGATGTTTGGTACAGGTGGCTTCTACTCTTCATGATATGTCATAATTTATCTGAGGACATTGTCTCTTGAATTTGTCTTTTGTAAGTAATAGACAAAGTGACTCTTAGTAGATCCATAATAGACAACTTCATCTTTTCAATTCAATCAAAGACCATTGGAGCATTTTACTTCATCTTCCGGTTTGTCTCTTATAAGTAACAGATGAACTGTTGAAGTGCAGATGAAGTTCTTCTTCTTCACTGCTCATCAGATGACGTTCTCTTAACAGATGGAGTTTCCTTCATTAGGTGAGTTAGCTTTGTCTATTGTAAGTAGCAGACAATCCTTGTGGCGCAATCAAAGCTTCTCCATAGTAGATGAGGTGACTTTTACCAGATGAAGTCTTCTTTTCATCATTTGAAGTGGCTTTGTCTGTTGTAAGTAGCAGATGATCTTTCTTGGTAGATAAGGCTTCTTCCCTAATAGACATAATAACTTTATCTATTGTTTATCTGTTGAAATCAGTAAACAAAGTTGCAAGTCACAGATAAAGTCTTCTAAATAGTTTGTCAGTTGGTTTGTCTATCATAAGTGATAGACAATGTTGTGGTGAATAGACAAATCCACCTTTTAGTCATTCTTATGATGGGTTGTCTGTTAGAAGTAATAGAGGACTCGTTGAGGCATAGATAACTTACTTCTTTAGTGGTTGTCAGATGGTTTGACTATGGTAGACAACTCTTGTAGATGAAGATGGCAGACAAAGTTTTCTTCTTTAGCTATTATGTCGCTTCTTCTTCATCTTTTATATTTTCTATGGAGATTGCAAAAAGTTTCCTTGGCCTCTTTAGTTTTTAGATGAGCTTTATATGATAGACAAATGCTTGAGTAATTTTGACTTCATTTTGGCTTCTTCATTTGTCTGATTTTAGCTTCATTTCATCTTTTGCTTCTACAAATGGAATTCATCTTTGTGTTGCGGACAAGTGTTGATTATAAGTAATTTTTTCTGACTTGTCTGTGAAATGATTTTTCTGAATCTTCTTGAGGTAGATGCTATCTAACATTGACTTTATCTATAGATGATTTTCTTGATCACTCATCTAGGCTTGAGCTCCATGGCTACAGATTTACTTGATGATTTCTTTTCAAAGTTTCAGTGTCATTCTTTCTATTTATACTTGTTTTCTTTTGGTCAATTGATTATGCATGTTGATGCATTCGCTATGTGTGCTATCCACTCCATTTGAATGATTTCCTTGTATTCTCATATCTGTTTCTGCAATGCTTAGGAACATAACCATTAATATCACACATGTTCACTCATATGTTATTACTCATCATCAAAACTTGGTTGATTGTCAAATGTACCATTTGGTTCAACAATTGGTTCTTGGGTAACTTACCACATGGGATGCAATTTACAATAAGTTAGTTGGTAAATTCTATACTCATACTAAAATTGCAAAACTAAGAGGTAAGATAGCAACTTTTACTCAGATGGAAGGCTAGGCATTCCATAAGGCTTGGGAAAGATTTAAAGTACTACTAATTCAAGGTCCTCCCCATCGTATTCCTTTATAGTTGCTAACTCAATTTTTTTATAATGGACTGACATAACCATGCCAAGCCATGGTTGATAATGCTACAGGAGGAGCTTTGGGAGAGAAGACCCCAGAGAAAACATATGATCTGTATGAGATGCATGGGGCAAACTCACAATAAAAAAGTGTTAGAGGTAGGTCTAGAGGAATGTATGAAGTTAATTCTAACACTAAACTTTCTATGTAGTTTCAAAGATTGCCAAGCAGATGAAGATGATATGCTCCATGATGATGAACTAGAAATAACCTATTTCTGCTGAGGTATGTTCTATTTGTGGTATTTCTGGTACTCACACAATGTTTGTCTTTCTAGGTAGGGTTTTGCAGATTTTTTGGGGTAAGCCAATGTGATAAACTTCTACAACTAGTAACCACGTGATGATCCATATTCAAATACTTATAATCTTGGTTGGAGAAGTCATCCCAATTTTTTATGGAACAATAATCTAAATTAGATTCAAACTGGAACTTCTGTTCAACCAAAGAAGCCTACTCTTGAAGAAATTATGCAAAGTTTCATTTAAGTAACCCAGACTCAATTCCAGAACAATGAAGTAAGATTCTAGAACATGGAGGCACCCATGAAGAAGATAGAGACTCAGTTGGGGTAGATTATCAAGGTTGTGCAAAGTCACACACCTAGAAAGTTCTCAAGTCATCCTAAGTAAGCTAATGTTATTACAATGTTAAGTGGTGGTAAGGTAATAGATGATAAAGTTGATGATGTAATTAAAAATTTCTAATATTTTTGTAGATAATGAGGAAAAAGCGAATGCAAGGAGAGGTATGTTCCCAATTCTAGATCCTTGACTCAATTACAAGCACCCACCACCTTATGATCTAACAGCCCCTTTTTTTGGGCATTTGAAGTACCACAAAGTTGATGAAAAACCTTGCCATGGAAATGACCAAATTCTACCTTTAGATGTCTTCCCACAAGAAAAATCTAGTGAGATGATTAAAAGTTTTAATGAAGATTCAATAAAGGAGGAAACATTAGCAAAAGTGGATCTGAAGCAATTGCCTCATTCTTTAAGGTATGCATCTATAGGTAATGATTCATTCTCTCCAATGATTATTTCTTCTTCTTTTATAGGTATGGAGGAAGAAACGCTCATGTAATTCCAAGACCATCCAGTGAAATCTGATATTTTCAAGGAGATAAAGTTGTTCAATGAGAACAAGAATGACTCTAAGATAAATGTAGTGGATGGAATCACTGAGAAAGTTTTAGGAGAATACATAAATATAGCAATACTTGTTGATGGAGATGAATTAGAAGATGTTGAATTAGTCAACTATGTTTATCAATTAAGAGCACCAAAATTCTAGACACACTACCAAGTTTCAAAGAACTGGATCACAGAAAGGCCAAAATTGGATTCAAAGATGGAAGGCTATAGTTGGATTGAGACTCTAAATAAAGCGCTTCTTGGAAGGCAACCTAAGTCTCTAAACTTTCATTATTTTCTTAGCATTTAACTTAGTTGTTTGTTTATTTTCTTTACTATTATGATAGATTTTATTTCAATTTCCGGTTACAGTGTGTTCTGTAGAAGCAGGAAGATGTCCATGCTACAACTTTAAGAGGAGGTCAATTAGTTTTCAATTGATGCCAATTCAGTATTGGGTCCCATAGGATGGCTTAACCTAAGAGCAGAGGGGTGAATTGGGTTTTTAAAAATTTCTTGTTCAACCCTTATAAGATTAATTTTCCTCTTTTTATGCTTATGTATTATGCAATAATAAATAATAAAGCAGTAATAAATAATAAAGCAGTAGGGTGCAAGGAAAGTAAACCAATCATAAATAACATATAAGCAACACAATCTTTATAGTAGTTCTATTAACATCTCTACTCCACTCCCTTTGTGTTCTCATGTACTATACAACTATAAAATGAACGATAGAATAGTAAAGTATGAGAAAGTAACTCAATCAAGCACACAGACAAAAAACACATTTTTATAGTGGTTTAGGTGACCTCCCTACTCCACTCTTCCAAGAGCACGCTTTCCTTATGCTATGGGTTCCAATATAACCCTTATAATGGAATACAAACTAGTTTTCCCAAGCTCACCAAAAACTCACAAGTTTCAAAGATCATTAGCAAACTTGATGGTTTTCCCAAGCTCACCACCAACTCATAATCTGGTTTTTCGAGCTCACCAGAAACTCACTGGTTTCAAAGATCACCAACAAACTTAATGGTTTTCTAGAGCTCTCCATCAACTCTTTAGTTTTCAAGTTAACCAGACAACTTACACTTTTATCATAGTGTTTCATTAAAGAGCTGGGGAAGTCTTGATATTGTAATAGCTCCTTGTAGTCTAAGAGATCTTCCCATACTATAAAGAAAGTGGCCTTTAAGATTTTGATAGTTGAAGCTCTTGAATGGATATTTGAAGGTTTTTGCTCTTGGCCATGTGTGGAAGGATTTTTAGAGGAATTGGATTTGTTGAAGTATGTTTCTTCACCACCTTTGAATTGTCCAACACATCTTCTTAAGTAGTTCTTCAGAAACCTGATCATTGCAGAGGTATGGGTTGGGTTAAATCCAAGAGCAGTATTGAATGTAGAAGACCATTGTGATTTCTTCTCAATGGAGTGCATTGCTTCTAACTTCTTTCACTCTATTGCAACAATGTTCTTTGATAGATAGGAGAGAGAGAGAGAGAGAGAGATTGAATTAGTTGCTGTGAAAATGTTGTTCTCAAGATTTGACTTGTTACAATTGGAAAGCCTGCAACGCCATTTATTGCCAAAAATGGTGACTGAATGATTCTGCTCTCTGAAAGCACAAGTACAAATGTCATTTTGATGCTTCGAGTTAATTTCTAGTCACATAATGATTGACATCGGACAAGAACACCACTTTCAATTGTATGCATTTATCCAAGATTAATCTCAAACAAATTCTCTCTTAGGTTTATGCTCATCAAAAAAAGTTTTATCTCTTTAGAATTTGTCCGAAGTTAATATTGGTCAGCTGTTTGAACCATTACTTTGTCCCTAGTTAGTTTTGGACAAACTCTCCTTTATTCATTCTGAATTGGATGAAGTTTCTTCATTGTGCTTTGTTCGAGGCTTGTCTTTTTCTGCTACATTTGTCTAAGGCTTCTGCCTTAAGTCTTCGGATGAAGTTCCTTCATTCTGCTTTGTCTGGTGCTTCATCCCATTTATCCGAAGTAAGTTTCAGACAAACTTACCGAACTATTACTTTGTCCAAAGCATATCTTTATCTTCCAAATTTGTCTGAGGTATCAGTGAATTGGATAGAGTTCATATTTACTTCTCAACTTCTTTTTAGTCAGATGGAGTCCTCTTGGTCAAGCAAAGCTTCCTTTACATTTGTAGGAGGTTCCAGTGATGTTCCTTCTTTGGCTTAGTCTTGGACAAATTTAGTCTTGTTTATTCTGAGTTGTCCAAGGTTATATTCTCAGATGAAGTTTCTATTTCTTGACCTTGGCTTTGTCTTAAGCTTGTTTCTATCATTACATTGCATTTGTCGATGAGAATCTTTCTCTGGTTATTACAGACTAGGCAAGTCCTTTGCAACACTTCTCAAACCTTTTATTTTCTTCTTTGTCTTCTCCTGTGATCTTCATATTTTCAGTAGTCTAATCCATCTGAGATGTAGCAGATGATTGGGGTAGTTGATTGTGGTTATGCACTTAGAAGTTTCTACACTTGTTACATTGTTACCTTGAAATATATTTATCCTCATATAGTTTTCTCATGTTTTGGATCAAGAAAAATGAACATCTTTAGCTAGGCACATAATATGATAACTTAGTAAAGCATAGCATAAACAAATGATTCAACATTCATATTTAAAGAGTGATAATTAATTCATGTTGAAGATCATATGATTCAACATTGAGGCTGTTGATTGAAAAATAATTATGTCATAAGTATATGCTTGTGTAACATAAACTTTCATAGATACACATTTGTTCCAAGCATAGTTGTTCATAATTCAAGCTTATATATCATAAATTCATCTTAGTATAAGTTTTGTTATCATCAAAATCATACACAGCAATCCTAAGAATCTTCCCCTTTTTATGATGGGAAAACTTTAAGGCCTGCGGCAGTGCTAAAGATCTCCCCCATAAATAATTGAATTTATAATCCTTTGATTTCCCCCTTTTTATCTAATCTCTTATTTTGCTTTCTCACAAGTCTCACATTTTTCTCCCCCTTTTTGTTGGTCCCTAGCTAATGGTGGCTCAAGAAGGGAGGTGGGGATGGGGGTTGTTGAATTGAGCCTTTAAAAATTTTTGCTAAGTTCAAAAGGTAGTGCTGAAATAAAAAAAGGAAAGATCACAGAGCACATTGAGACAAGGATTTTTATAGTGGTTCAGCCCTTAACCTGGTACCTATTCCACTTCTCTGAGTTATTCTCTCTTGCTAAGCTCTGGTTCCACTAACATTTGTTGGTTTTCAAGCTCACCAACAACTTATACATGTTCATTTTCAAAGCTCACTAACAACTTATACAAGATGGTTTTCAAAGCTCACCAACAACTTATACAAATTTTAGCAAGTTTTCCTGCTTGCTGTTCACTATAAGAAGTAAGCTCTTTACTTACAAATGAGAAAATAGTAAATAAAAGTTATAGAAATGAATGTCACTTGATACACAGAGTGCTCGAAGTGTAGTGATAAAAATACAATAAATATAGCAGTAAAGAACAATAAAGATTATACTATAAGTGCTGTTGAATGATTTGCTTTGAATGCTTATTGGAATGTAGCGCAATGGAGCTAACCTCGTGGGGTTAAATCTGAGAGCTTCAATAAATGCTTAAGAAGTTTTTTCTTATTTCTTAGCTTCTCTCTTAGATGTTTGAATCTTCCTTTTATAAGTTATGGAAGACATCTTAGCTATAATGATCATTTTTGGTAGCTTTTCAACCGTTAAAAATGGAGATTTAAAGTTTCATCATGTTTTTCTTTTTTTGTCCAGCTATAGAACTTCTATGATAAATATTTACAACTTCTAAGCTTCATCTACTTGTCAATTACCATTGTGCACTTAATGTAGAAATTCTGAGGTTCTTCTATTGGAATTCTAACCTAATGGTAATGACAAAATTTTGCATGATCAATCATTTCAGATTCTTCTCAAGGTTGATTCTTGTATCTGACACTTTCATTAGTCATGTTTTAGCTTTTGAGAAACTTTTGAAGTGTTTTTGAATGATTGAATTCTATTTTTGATGAAATTCTTGAATTTTGGCTTTTTGAGGATGCCTCTTAAGAGATTTTGAGTTGCTTCTAAACAACTTTTGAGGTTTTTCTGAAGTTTCCATTTTGCCCCTGATGTGCTTCTTGAATCTTGTCTCTTTGAAGATGCCTCTAAAGAGCTTTTGAGTTACTTATGAAAAACTTCTAAGCATAGAAACTTCTTATGTGTTCATTTTGTATCATTGTTATTGATCTTTTGTTACAACTCTGAAACTTGGAAGCATTTTTGAATGTTTGAATTCTGACAAACTAATTGTAAGGTCAACATTCTGCATTACTTCTGAGTTATTTTTGAATTCATAAGCTTCCTCAAAATTATTTCTGAAGTTCTTTCTAATGAACTTCTGATTGTAGAAATGTCATTCTATATTGCTTTTGTGTTGCTTCTGACTTACTTTAGAGTATATTTAGAAGTTCTTACTAACAAACTTCTAAGTGTAGATTTTTCTTCTAGGCTTATTCTGAAGTTTTTCTTAGAGCGTTTTACTTCTAAGGTGTTTCAAGAGAGCTTTGGAACTACCTCTGAAGTACGAGACTGCCTTGGAGTTAATTCTGAGATTGCACTTCATTTCTAAAATAAATTCTGACTTTTCTCTGAAGTGGTTCTAAAGTAGCTCTAAATACTTCTAAACTTCATGCCTTGTCTCCCAAGGAATTTTGATTCATCTCTAAAATATTTTGGAGTATTTATGAATTACTTCATAACTTCATGCCTTGTCTCTGAGATACTTTTGAGTATTTCTTAATTGCTTTTGAGAGTCACACATTGTCTCTGATATGCTTTTGAACTTCATGCCTTGTCTCTGAAATGTTTCTAATCATTTTTGAATTTCACACCTTGTGTTTCTGAATACTACCAAGTGAATTTTACTTGAACATTCTTTTTAAATTATCTTCTTTCTTTGAAGTCTTAATAATTTATGCTCTAAGCTTAACAATTACTCTCTTTAATTTATTTTAACATATTAACGCTACATCACTTGGAAAGTAAATAGTTAGTAGCTTAACTCTTCACTCATATGTTTGCTCATCATCAAAACTTAACTGCTTAATTACATTCATCATCAAAATTAACCTAAGTAGGAGGACTATACTCAACACTTTTTGTCATAATAAAAATGATTTAATATAAAGTAGCTTAAAGATAGTGTTGGATTCGAAGAATGCGCAACCATATGAGTGTAATCATGAGCATTATATAGAATGAGATTTCATCAATATAAGGAACAGATTCATATCATGGGCAACATTCAATAATTAGATAATTATAATTCAAATTTTAAATAGTTTTCAAGTATTCATCAATTCATATTATCATTTTAGGGATGCACCAAAATCATAGTTTGATACCACTCAATTAGACATAGAGGACACCAAACTAATATTAAAATTATTTCAAGATAATTATATGAAAACATCACAATTGCTATTATTTGATGACAATGCATGATCCTAGTTGGGTCCCTAATGTGCAAGCGCCTATCTTTCATTCCTCTTAATGTATGTGCGGCTATTGCATTTCTTTTCTTGTCATTACCAAGAAAAATGGTTATGAAGTTTTAATGATAGAATTAATACACTGCTTGGGAAGGGTGTAGATGTTTCATATTCCATGTCATGTCTAGAGAAGATGAGAGGTAGGATGGTGTTTCAGTGGATACAAGATAGGTGTCAGTGACATATAGGAGTCATCATGTCATCGAGTTCTCCTTCAAAACGAGTTTAGGTTGATGAAGTTGATGAGAATTTGAAACCATTTGAGCGAATTCATTTTCTAACTAAACTCTGGATTGCTTACAGGGAAGTTATGGATTGTATTAAAGCATTTGAGGCAGAGTTAGTCAAGGCTTATTAGATGATAGAAGAGCTCAAGGCTGTTATAGATGCTTTAATGGAATAATTAGTTTGCTTTTTATCTACTAGAGTGATGGCTTTTCATTAGGAATTCTGGTAACCTGTATCAACTTATTGTGTGTGTGGATTTATTTGGATTTCCTCTACTTAATTTAATAGTTTGTTTTGTTCCTTTTATCTTTCTTTCTTCTCACTTTCTTTGAATGATTTACTTCATCATGGTTTGAAAAGGGAATATCATATGAAGTTTATGCATGTGATTTTAGATTTATCAGGGAAGTCAACTTCGTTGTGTTGTATGTTTCAATTGAGGCCATTCCTATATTACATAGATGACATTTAAACATTGTATGTTTGCTATTGAAGGTTTTGAAATCGCATAACTATCTATTAGATATTTATGATAGATTAACATAGATTCAATTATATATACATTTGTGATTTTATGATTTGAGGGCATTCTACGCAGGGGTATTTCAAATAATGTTTCTAGTTTGATTAACAAGATTGTAGTTTGATATAAAAGTTTTATGGATGATATCCAAATACACATAGGTTTTCATCAAAATTATATAGATCAAACCTCAACATTTTATCAGGAAGTTTTCTACTCTTAAAAGAAGAATATCTAGATTCATAGGCTTTTCCAAGAGCATTCCTTCTTTTAATTTTGTTACTTCCTCTCCTAATTTGTTTAGTTTCATTGCTAGATAATTTATTCTTAGATAGAGTTCAAGATTTTCCTTATCACTCTTTCTTCAATGTTATATTCATTTTTGTCATATACTATGACAATTTGCTTTCCATTCTCTCCAAAATAGTAGCTTCTACACACTATGATCCTACGCTTATATTTCTTAGATACCAGGTTTAGGATTGAGCCCCTTCATCAATTTAATGGGTGCTTCTTTTTTCATTAACTCAATCCATCTTTGGTAGTTCATCAAGTTTTTGATTTGTAATTATTGAGAAAACTCAAGTGAATCTCCTTTAGAGTGTGGATTGGTTTTTTTTAGCATAGAGATGTAAAACGTTGATATGCTATAGTGTTCCTAGACTAAAATTTGGAAGTGAGGACTTTCATCCTATTATCTTCTTCTACTCCATTCCTTTTCTATATTCTTTGTTGCTCATATTACTTGGAAGCGAAAAGTGTTTTATTCCGGCAGGATGTCTTAACCTAAGAGGGGAGAGGTGAATTGGGTAAATAAAAATTTATTGTTTAACCCCTGTTGAATCATTTTCCTCTTTTCATGGTTGTGTGTGTGGTGTGGCTTAAGATGAATAATAAAATGCATGAAGAATAAAATAAATGAACTAACACACACACACACACACACACAAGCAAGATAATTTTTATAGTGGCTTATGACCCCGTTCCTACATCCACTCTTCCAAGGACACCAACTCATCATGCCTTGGGTTCCACTATACCTCATACAATGGAATACATACGTGTCCCTAACACTTCGTCTGGATTCCAGCTACAAGAGGTGTAAACAAGTGTCCTCGACATTCTTCTGGTTTTATGAGTTCACCATGAAACTCACCTATTTCAAAGATCACAGGCAAACTTGGAAGTTTTTGTGAGCTCATAACCAACTCATGTAATGTGGTTTTCAGGAGCTCACAACAACTCTTTGGTTTCATCTTTACCAGAAAACTAACACTTTAAAAAGTGTTACAATAAAGCACAAGGGAAGATATGATCTCTCTTTCAGATCTACCAATAAAAAAATCTTCTTAGAATGTAAAGATAATGGTCATAAAGATATGAAGGCTTGAGCTCAAGAAAGATAGATGATGGTTTAAGCTCTTGGCTATAGGTGGAAGGATTTGCATCAAGTTGAGAACATTTGAAATGGGTTCCTTCAGCTCCACCGAATAGTCCTTCCTTCTTCTCCTTAAATAGCTTCTTCATATTGTCGACTATTGGAGAAGATGGGAGCCAATTAATACAGAGATGAGAGTAGCATTGAATGAATGAGACCATTTGAATTTTCTACTGTTGAAGTCTAGGTCTTTCTTATTATGTTTCGAGCTGCTACAACGCCGTTCAGAGAGGAGGATGAGCTATGATAAATGTGTTTCTTGTTTGACTCATCATAGCTATGAAAGTCTTCCAGCGCCGCTTTTTGCTGAAAATGGTGACTGGTATAAGTCTGCACAATGACTGCTCGAGTGCAGATGCTATTTGTATGCCTAGTCACATGAATTGATTTTCCTTTGACAAGTCACAGCCTCTCTCTATCTAGATTTGTCTATAATAAGTTGTAGATAAATTCTTCAAGGTTTGTTTGTTAGTTGAACTTCCATAAGAATGATTTTGTCTGTTAAGTAGCAAGCGAACTTTGACACAGATGAAGTTACACTGACTGATAGACAAACACTTCCTTCTTTGTCACAATTCCTCCAGAAGATTTGTTTGTTGATCGATCCTTTGTGTATATGCTTTGTCTATAACAGACTGATTTTGAATGGTATTGATGAAGATGAGTTGATCGATTGACAAACAGTTCCCTTAATATTATCAGACAAAGTAGGATATGCTTCCTTTGTTCTTCGTTGTTTGCTGGAGGTGACAGACAAAGTCCACTCAATCATGCACTAACAGACGAAGTGTGATTTTCTTCTTTTATTCCTTGTTATCTATTGAAGGTGTCAGACGAAGCTTACTTCAACTAACTTGAACAAACAAAGTGTGGCATTCATCTGGTGTACGCAATAGATGAAGTGTGTTCTGCTTTATCTTGGATGGGATACATTGCACATCGCATTTGTCTGTCGTAAGCTATAGGTGATCATGCCTTTAGCCTATTTTGATCCAAGTAGCTCTTTCTCTATTCAACTTCTTCTATGCTCACTGTGCAACATTTACATTGTCTTTTGCTTAGGCTAAACTTTGTCTATTGTGACAGATCTTTTGATTCAAAGATGAGGAAAAGTTCTCTAGCTTTTCTACACACTTCGAGCAACAGAAGGGGTTTATTTTAGCAACTTTCTTGTCTCTTCAATCCTAATCTGTCTGTCTTAGCTCAACTAAAGTTGCATTCCTAACTATATTTATATTGCTATTTTGTCCTTAAACAAATCCAATCTTCTAACTCTATGGATAGCTATCTGGGTGGCAATATCTTCTTTCTTCCTTTGTTCGAGTATTTGATAGAGCTTCTCCTTCTTTCTTTATCTCAGATGGGCTTTGTCTGGTTGGTGTAGATAGTTCAAATTTCTCAAACAGCATTATGCTTCTTTGACCATGGCTTCATCTTTGTCTGCCAAGCTATTGAATTGCTTCTTCATCCTTGTGCTTTATCTTGGACAGACTTGATCAAATCAAGTATGAGTGGTTTGAGTTTCTTGAACACAAGTTCTCTGATCATAGCTTCTTCTTTATTTTCTTGTTTTGCAGTTGTCTATTGACATTTTCTCGTTGAGGTTGATAGACAATGCAAGCTCGTTGTAGCACATCTTTGAAGCCTTTTTTTATCTTCCATGCTTTTGTTCATGGAAGCATCTGAAGCAACCTTCTTTGTTCCTTGTCTCCAAACATTCTATTTTCTTTTTCTTCCATAAATTTTCATCAGTTCAGCTCCTTCAGAACGTAGCAGATAGTTGTGGCATTTTGTTGCAAATGATCATTATCATGCACTTCAACTTTTTTGCACTTGCTACGTTGTTAGTTTTCATATATAATATCATAATGTATTTTATCCTCACGTGGTTGTAATATTTTAAAAGCAAGGATAAAATACATTTTCATTGAATGCATAATATGAAAGCTTAAGTAATAATGGTGCTTAGTATGATTTAGCAAATTTATGTAGTATAGATTAATTAATGTTTATGATGTACGCACCATAAAATGAAGACTGTATAATTAATCATTAATGTTAATTAATTCATAATCATATATATAATCATTAGAGATTTAAGCATACATAAATCTTAGTTTAATACAAGTTTTGTTATCATCAAAATTATATATAATATAATATTGACAATCTCCCCCTTTTTGATCATGACAAAACTTTAAGGACTTGTACAAAAATTTAAAATTTTCTTTTAATCTCTGCCTAAATATCTGACTTGTATAATCCTATGGGTTTGACCCTTTTATCATTTTCATAGCTTTAATTGTTATTTTCATAAGTCTATTTTTTACAAGTCTCTAATATTTCTCTCCCCCTTTTAGTCATAATAAAAAAGTTTACCTTCTTACTTTCCCCCTTTTTAATTCTAGTTTTCTCCCTTGTTTATCTTATATCTTTCTTTAAATTCTTCTCCCCCTATTTTATTTGATCCTAGAATAATTTTCTCTTCCCTTTTTGGTTATAATTTATCACTCAATGACCTGATTAATTAGGTTGATTGAACATCTTCCAATCATTTTGATAATTAAACATTTTTATTACTACAAGAAGCATATTTGTAATAAGTAATAATCAGACATTTATTTATCAAAATCATATTAATGTGTCGAATGAAAATGTAGTCACAATGTATGGTTTACTGTTAATGTGCATCTCTTTTTAATGAATAGTTATCTGTCATTATTATCAGGGGTGACTGTTGAGAGTTGTTAATGGAAGAGTTGACAGATTACTTGGGAAGCAAAGAAGCTTTCATCTTTCTCTTTTCTTGCACAAAGGGATTAGGAAGAAATGACTCTTTAATGCTTACCAAGGCAACCATGGCGTCTTCCACTTATTCTGTAAAGTTTATTCAGGGTGAGAAAGACAATGCTGCTTTTAAGGCTAGAGAGAGATGTTCTTCAGGATAAGATTAAGCAGCTGAAGGTTGATTTGGCTTCTATTAGGGGTAGTAATCTTTATTTTGATTATCTCTTAACTAAGAACTCTATGTCTTATATGGAGGCCGTAGAACGTATTAAAGATTTGGAGAGAAAGTTAGCCAAAGGTCACCAAAAGTGAAAGAGTTAGAAGCAGTTATGGATGTTTTAGCTGATTAAGTGTTTTTGCTTTTTAATCTAAACTTTTTTATGTAATATTACAAGTCTTTTTAAACTTTCATATGAGATTTTACATGTTTTGGTCTTTTATGAAAATTTGAGTTTAGTGATTTATGCTTTTTATAGAATCATTCTTTTAGTTGGTTATATCGTCTTTTATTCATCATTATTTTATAGTAGTAATGCATAATCCTAATTTGTCCTGTCTAGATTTCTAAAATTTGAGGATCTATTTTCTGTTTAATCCAACAATTAGATGATTACTTTCATAAATTTTTATTTGTCTTTTGAGAATTTATTATAACCCATGTATTCTGTGATATTTAGTTGGACAGATAGCATATGAAGTTAACATTCAGGCAACAATGGAGCGAGAGATAAGTAAGGGAAATAATCATATTCACTTTTTGGAAGAGGAAATGAAACAATTGAAGAAGGAATTAAAGTTTGCTAAGAAGATAAATGTCTCTATAGATCTTCTTTTGACTATACGGTGTATAGCTTATGGAGAGATTATGGATAAAATTAAGGCTTTGGAGAAGGAACCATCTAAGAGTCAATATAGAATTACAGAATTGTTGGCAGTTACTAAAATTTTAAAGGAGTAACTATTTTTAATTTTCTTTTTTAAATATTCTAATCTTATTTGTGGCTATTAATATTTTAAGAAGGTAGAAGTTTTTGGATGTTTAAATGTTCATAGAATTAAAGGCTCTGTTTGTGTTATGATGAGTTTGGATGATTTTAGATCAAAGCAGTAAACTTAATTTGGTTCAAATCAGAGGCATCTAAAGTATATAGCAATAAAACAAATGTAGTCAAGTTTGATAACTCATCTCTTTTGGCACTTCCCTTCATGGATTTCTCTTTTGAGTTTATAGGTGTTGTTGTTAGTCTTAACTAAGCATTTAGCTTTTGCTATCAAGCCTTTGATGCCATTTTTGATGTTGTTCTAGGCTATAGTTTTAGTCATTCCTTTCCATCCGGAACTTGACCTTATAGGCACTTTTACTTGGATTTGAAATCTTAGAAGAAGATTCTGATTTTTCATTGATTTCATTCTTCTATAATTAACTCAAGTTTTCTTGCATACACTTAACATATTCTTGCACTATCTTTTTCAAATTGAGGTGGACATTCATTGCCAATATATTAGTGCAAAGGACATTTTAATCATAACAGTATGCAAAGAAATAAGATGATGGATAAAAGCAGTTTTCATAAATGATTATAATAAGCATTTGCTTTAATCAATCACTAAGTTATTTGAGCTAGCAACCTTAGGTGTTAGATCAATTCTCCTTAAATTAATTTAAGTATAATTCTTTAGTTTCAATATTTTTATCTTTTCTTTAGGTTATATCTCTTTTAGACATTCTAATTTTTAAGTTACTTTTTATTTCGTTTAGTATTATTTATTTTCTGAATGTTTCTTTTTCTTTTTGATTATCTTGAAATTTTTACTTCATATTTTTCAGAGTTTTATTTGTCGTAGAGTTAATTTTATATTCTCCTATTTATATATATGAGTGAACAATATATGTACAAAAAATTCTTACGTATGAAAGTTTATTTCTATCAATATACAATTATCTAAGTAATCAAAATTCTATGGTTTCTACATAATGTGCAAATGAATGAATATGTAAACATAGTTTCATAATTCAATTTTAATCTATATACAACTGAAGAAAATTTAGATAAAATTCTTTTTTTTTAACTCTCAATAAAAATTCAGTGAATGTCTTTGATAAGAATGCATAGATAAAACAAGTAGAACTTTAGATAAGTAAATGTAAATAGATTTCTACAGACATAAAGCAAACAAAGTAAATAATTGAAAGATGAAACTTGAATTTAATGAATGAACTGAATAAGTGAACTAGAAAGTAAATTTGTTTCTTTAGATAAATGAATGTTAAAAGCTAAGGTGCATAGACAAAATTAATAAATTGAAGGACTAAAAATGAATACATATTAACAAAAGAGTGGATTGAAAGAAATGCACAAGTAAATATTTCAAAAATTCAGATAATAACACATTTAATAATGTTGTTTGAGTTTAAGTGTAATACCTGTACTTTCCTTTTTATTTTGAAGGAACTTAATATTTCATCATATCTTCAATTTCTTTCTTCAGACCAAGTCTTCTTTCTCTAATTTCCTGCACTTATATTAGTTTTAACAATAATGCTAATGGTGTGTGAGTGCAAAGTATTTTTGTCCCTTAATAATTTGTATTTGGCTTTGTCTAAAGATTTCTTATATTAATCTATAAGTCAAGACATCCTTACAAATAGAAGGACAGAGATCCTATAATTAGTTTTCAATATTTTCAGTTCTGCTTTCATTTCATCCTCACTTATGCTAATACAGATAATTTTCCATAGATGAAAATCATTTGGCTAAAAGAAATATTTCCAAGCCCTTTTTCCATTATGTCCAGTTTAATCTATAAAAAATTTGGAAGAGGGGAGATGGACTACTCTTTAAAGAGCAAGGAGGATGACATTGTTGGTTAAGCTGAACGGATCACTGGAATTATTTATCTTACCCACTCTGATACCACTTGTTGTATTCCCATAGGATGGCTTAACCCAAGAGGGGAGGGGTGAATTGGGTAAATAAAAATTCTTTGCTTAACCCCTATTCAATCATTTTCCTCTTTTCATGCTTGTGTGTGTGATGTGGCATAAGATGAATAATGAAATGCAAGAAGAATAAAACAAATTAACTAACACACACAGACACATAAGATAATTTTTATAGCAGTTAAGGACCCCATCCCTATATCCACTCTTCCAAGACATGAAATCAATGTGCCTTGAATTCCACTATACCTCGTATAATGGAATACATAAGTGTCCCCAACATTTCTTCTGAATTCTAGCTCTAGGGGCGATAAACAAGTGTGCCCAACACTCTTCTGGTTTTACAAGTTCACCAGGAAACTCACCCATTTCAAAGATCACAGGCAAACTTGGTAGTTTTTCTAAGCTCACTACCAACTCATATCATGTGGTTTTCTAGAGCTCACCACAAACTCTCTGGCTTCAAGTTTACTAGAAAACTGACACATTAAAAAGTGTTACAATGAAGCACAGGGGAAGATATGATTTCTCTTTCGGCTCTAACAATAAAAAATCTTCCCAAAATGTAAAGATAATAGCCATAAAGATTGAAAGTTTAAGTTCAAGAAAGATAGATGACAGTTTAAGCTCTTGGCCAAGGGTGAAAGGATTTGCATAAAGTTGAGCACATTTGAAATGGGTTCCTTCACCTCCACCAAATCATCCTTCCTTCTTCTCCTTAAATAGCTTCTTCATATTGTCGACCATTGGAGATGATGGGACCCAATAATACAGAGATGAGTACAACATTGAATGAATCAGACAAATTGAATTTTCTGCCATTGAAGTCCAGGTCTTTCTTATTGTGTCTCGAGCTACTACAATGCTATTTAGAGAGGAGGATGAGCTATGATAAATGTGTTCCTCGTTTGACTCATCATAGCTATTAAAGTCTTCCATTGCTGCATTTTTTGGAAATGGTGACTGGTATATGTCTACATAATGATGGCTCAAGCATTTGTAGGCTTAGTCACATGAATCAATTTTTCTTTGACAAGCCACGACTTCTCTCTATTTGCATTTGTCTACCATAAGTTCTAGACAAATTCTTTAAGGTTTGTCTATTAGTTGAACTTCCATAAGAATGATTTTAACTATTAAGTAACAGATGAACTTGGACACAAATGAAGTTACATTGACTGATAGATAAACACTTCTTTGTCTGTCGTAATTCCTCTAGAAGATTTGTCTGTTAATCGATCCTTCGTGTATATGCTTTGTCTGTAATAGACTGGCTTTGAATGGTGCTAATGAAGATGAGCTGATCGATTGAAAAATAGTTCCCTTAATATGAGCAAACTAAGTAGGATATGCTTCCTTTATTCTTTGTCATCCATTGGAACTGATAGACAAAGTTTGCTCAGTCTTACACTAACAGATGAAGTGTGATTTTCTTTTTTTGTTTCTTATTGTCTATTGAAGGTGTGAGATGAAGCTCACTTCAACTTACTCAAACAGATGTGGCATTCGTTGCGATAAACAAAGTGTGTTTTGCTTTGTCTTGGATGGAATACACTGCATGTCGCATTTATCTATTGTAAGTTGTAAGCAATCATGCCTTTGTCTATTGTAGCCTATGTCAATCCAAAGCTTTTTCTCTATTTAGCTTTGTTTATGCTCACTATGCAACATTTACATCATCTTCTGCTTTGGCTGAACTTTGTCTATTGTGACAAACGACCTTTTGATCCAAATAAAGTTCTTTAGCTTTTCTGCACACTTCAAGCAACAAAAGGGATTTGTTTTGGCAACTTTCTTGTCTCTTCAATCTTAATCTGTCTGTCTTGGCTCAGCTGAAGTTGCATTCCCTCCTATATTCATATTGTCCTTTTGTCCTCGAACAAATCCAATCTTCTAACTCTGTGTACAGCTGTCTAGGTGGCAATATCTTCTTTCTTCCTCTATCTAAGTATTTGATGGAGCTTCTCCTTCTTTCTTTATCTTAGACAGGCTTTGTCTAATCAGTGTAGATAGTTTGAATTTCTTGAATAGCATTATGCTTCTTCGACCATGGCTTCATCTTTGTCTACCAAGCTGTTTAGTTGCTTTTTCATCCTTGTGCTTTATCTTTGACAGACTTGATTAGATCAAGTATGAGTGTTTCAAGTTTATCAAACATAATTTAAGTTCTCTAATCATTGCTTCTTCTTTATCTTCTTGTTTTGCACTTGTTTGTTGACATTTTCTCATTGAGGCTGACAGACAATGCAAGCTTGTTGTAGCACATCTTTAAAGCCTTGTTTATCTCTCATGCTTTTGTTCATGGAAGCACCTAAAGCAACCTTCTTTGCTGCTTGTCTCCAAACCTTTTATTTTCTTCTTAATCTATGATTTTCATTAGTTTTACTCTTTTGGAACATAGCAGATAGTTGTGGCAATTTGTTGTAGACGATCATTATCCTGCGCTTGAACTTTTCTACACTTGCTATGTTGTTAGCTTTCATATATAATATTATAATATATTTTATCCTCATGTGGTTGTTATATTTTGTAAAGCAAGGATGATATACATTTTCATTGAATGCATAATATGAAAGTTGAAATAATTATAGTGCTTAGTATGATTTAGCAAATTTATGTAGTACCGATTAATTAATGTTTATGATGTGCGCACCATAAAATGAAGACTGTATGCTTGATTAATTAATCATTAAGTTTATTAATTCATAATCATACATGTGATCGTTAGAGATTTAAGCATATAAAAATTTTAATTTAATACAAGTTTTGTTATCATCAAAATCATATATGATATAATACTGACAAAAAGGTGCCTAGAACCTCAAGTGATTTTTCGTAATGATTAGTTTCTTTTATCTTTTGATACTTATTTTGTTTTAATCAAATCATGTTTAACAATTATAACATGCTAAACAAAAAATAACATGCCAAACATTATCATTATTAATATTGTAAGTATTTGCTTAGCTTTGAAGTTTTATTTAGGGTGTTTCATACTTTAAAGAATTTAAACCTTACAAATCATTACATATCAAGTATCATATCATACTGCTTATCTAAATTACATGATCTCATTTTACACATGTTCAAATATTTTTCGCTTATATTCTAATTGTGCTTTGATATGAAGTAATTTATGCACAAGCATTATTATGTAAAAACTATTTTATTTTAAGAGTTTAAGCCTTAAATATAATTACAAACAGAATGACTAGGAATGGAATTCCTATTCGAGACCTTAAACCATGAAGTTTCCCAAACAGGTTTGACTATGCCTTAGGACTATAATAAAGTTAAGGGTCAATTATTTCAAAGTTTTTTGGAATGATTTACCCCAGGATTTTGGGTAACAAAAAATTTTTGTAAACATTTATGTTAAGTATTTTGAGATGAATTAATATAAGAAAGAAAAATTTTCTAAATGTGATCATTATATATATATATATATTAATTGTATATGAAGTTAATTTGTGTTTTGAGCACAAGTGCATGTTAAAAGGAAGCTAAATATGAAGTAGGCGTCAATTTTAAGCCAAATGACTAACATATAGAGGCTAAATCAGAAAATGTTTTCAATATAAAATTGTATCATCGTTCCATTACATCAAGAATCATATGATTTGGACATCATACGAGAAAGTTATGGCCAAGTTACCAGACCTATTCCTGGTGGATAATTAAGGACACCTAAGCTTGACAATTTTGAAATTTTACCTATTATTCATGCATAATAATTTTATAAATTTGTATGGAAGACTTAACGAGACAAATATCAAAGTATAATATTGAAACTGCAAATGATTTATTGATTGTTATGTGACATTTAAGGTTTAATTATCAAGTGGGTGAATAATGGCCCATAATTTGATTAAGGTATGATAACCATGACTTAAATGATATTATTTCTATTTATTTGAGAAAAATTATTTATTTAATTAATGAACACATATGAGGGAATTATAATATCAAATTAATTATGATATTTGAAGAGGATTAATAGATGAAATAATGGAAATTATGGGTTGCATGTGTATAGAATAGAAATGCATTAGTGGAACACCAAAATGAAGCAACACTTAAGTGCTCCACCATCCTGACGCCTGCCACTCTTCGCTTTCTCTCTCTCTCTCTCGTGCCCATAAAAATCATCCCCATTGCTATCCATTCACGTCCCCATCTCCCCACCAAATCTTGCAAGAAAACTTTTGATTTCTCTAGCAATCAACCTCACACCATTAACAAACCACATTACAACTTGTTTGGATGTGCAAGGGAGGAAAATCCTCAAGAAAAACTCTATTTTTTTTTTGCAATTCATGGAGAGGGTGAAGGTCAAATTGGTATTTGCATTTTTCTGAAGGAAACAACACAAGAATTAAAGGTAATTGCTTCCCCTAAACGAATATTGGTTTTTCTAGTTGCTAGATATGATGAAAATGTTATCTATTTGTGGCCTTTTGGTGTGTATTGATTGGGGAATTGTTGGAGGAAATGATATTGAGGGTTAATACAATGTTTTAATGGTGATTTTATGTGATTTATCCACCTATGTTATTGTCCGTGAAATGGACAGCAACATACGTGGACATTGGTTGAGCTTTTGGCATGAATGGAGGTTGGGCAGAATATTGAACTAAGTTGAAGTTTAATGGGTTAATTATGATGCTTAATTACTGTTAATTATGTTCAATTATGAATGTGTGATGATGGAAATCATTTTATACACTATAGCTGGTACAAAATGCAAGTTAAATTATGCATGTAACATGTTTTATGAAATGCCCCAAAGAGAGGCCATTTAGTTATGAATAAAGAATTAAGGAAGCTTGTTTGATTTATTTGGGAGATAATTAACTTTCTTATGATGTAATTATAAGGATAATTCAGTTAGCAGCATGTTTTAGGGTGTTGAAAATAAATGCCCATTGATGCATATTGCTGAAATTTTATAAAACCATGATGCACATGACATGTTTGGTGAAATGTCAATGAGAAACCATGTGGGATAAAAGGGGAAGCCTATGTAATGGATTTGGGGTTTAATTAACTAGGTTAAATTTTTATTTTGAAGCTCAATTAGTTGTAAATAGATTGTTGAAGGTGAGAATAATGTTAAACAGATTATACATAGCAGAAAATCTCAAACTAAGGATATATGTTGAATGATCGATGGAATTTCCCAATGGGAAACCAAGTGGAATTGGGGTATTTGATTAAGACCCTTAGTTGAATATTAAATGGGTAGTAAAATAGGGTATTAGAGGTTTAAATTCATGGCTAAAAGAAGGATTAAAAGATGGGGCAGCTATAGTAATGTGTAGTGTGAAAATCTTAATTGAAATGCAACTTGGAAATCACTCCAAAAATGGGAAGCTATATGGATAGTTTGTACACTTGGAAATTTAGTTTATTTGACTTTAGTTAAGTGAATAAAATTTAAGTGTAAAATGCTAGTGAAATTCCCTTGAAAATGTAATGGATATTGTTATGGAAAGATGGTTTTTTAGTTCACCAATTGGTAATTTGGAAAGAGGACAACAAGCTGAAATTTTATCATCAATTAAATTGCATTTATAAAGAGTTTTTAAGGGTTATTTTTCGTTTATTAAGCTTAGCTAATGGTTAAAATGAGGAAGGTGATGTTTAGGGATGATAATTAGATCATGAGTAAAGTATTCAAGTAAAGGAAACGACTAGAATAATGACTTTGGTAAATTTCACCTAGTAGTATAGTTTACGAAATTGAGTTGGATTTCCATTTGACATATGTAAATTCAATTATGAAATGTGCTATATATGTAGGAAACATTGGGCCTTGGTTTGGAAGTCAGGTGTTGGATTGAAGATTGTGTATTTATTCTCATTTGGGGTAAGTAAGCCTTACCTGTTGCATGTCTATGTTTTCCTTTTGAAATGAGTTTGTGAATGTTTGACTCAATGGGGATATTGAGTATCCCATGATTGCATATAGGCACCATATTTTGATTGAGATTTAATATATTGCATCATGATTTGTAATGTTGAAATTATATACCTCCATGTATTTGCTTTGAAAGTCATATTAGGTTATTTGTTCAATTGAAATGCTTTTAACATGGCATTGCATAACATGAATCAAGTGTCATTCTGAACTATGAGTCGTGGGAGGTATGACCAGTCTATGTGGGTTATGATGTATTTTGACGATAGTGGATAGGAATGCAATGTGATTACTTGTGACTGTAATGTGATCAGGATGACTAGGTGGCTATGATGTGGTTATGAATACGAATGTCTGGATAGTATGGTTATATTGTTGTGAGTCTAATATGATACCCATAGGGTGTGTATATGATGTGACATCGGTGAGGTTTGAGTATGTCTGGATGGTGATATATGTGGTTAGGTCTTAGCAGTATCGTTATAATGTGACATGACATGAATGTCTTGATGATAGTGTATGATAATGTTTTGATGATAGTGTATGATGGTGTCTTGATGGCAATATGATATTGATTTGCCCTAGTGACTTATGATGTATTGTGCCATATCATTGACATGCCTTAGTGGCTAATTATATTTTTATTTTATATTATATGCCCATGGTGGCTATGTTGTATGATAGGCCTAGGGTGGCTTTGGTTATGTTGTATGCCCATGGTAGCTCTGGATATATTTTTATGCCTATGGTGGTTGTCCTATATGATATGCCTGTGGTAGCTATGCATATGTGATTACTTTAGTGGATGATATTTTGTTATGCCATAGTGGCTTATGTCTGAGTGGCATGGCACATGATATTGGAGTAGTGGTGATTGAGTAAGATACATTTGATCTCTAGTGAATTTGTGATCCTAGTGAGTCCTGGAGTAGTGGTGATTGAGTAAGATACATTTGATCTCTAGTGAATTTATGATCCTAGTGAGTCCTGATGTTGAGCATGGCTTGATTATGAGGTCATAATAATGAACATGTCTTGATGAGTATGTTTTGATGGTGTGGTTGTGTCTCAGCCCCAATTATGAGGATGCCTTGATGTTCAAGTCATATAAGAGTCATGATTGTGAGGATGACTTGCTAATGACAATGTATTCTGAAGATGTGTCTAATCTTAGTGAATTACATTTGAGTAATGAGTTCATCTGTATTATAGGCATGGGGACATGTTGCATTGTCATGCACCTCTGCATAAGATGAATGTACCTATGTTTTGGATTTTATCGACTTGAGCATGTTATTTCATAGATTTATTGGTCATTGTTGTTTATCTTGCCTACTTACTGAGTTTGCCGAAAATCAAGTTATTTTACTCATGGTTTTTAGATGATAGGTCATGCGAAGGAGTCCTCCATAAGGTTTGATGAAATTGAGATTGAAATTCTCAAAGATAAATGTAAATTAAAATGATACAAATTATGATGTGTATTAAGTCATTTGTATGATTACTATATTGGCTTGTCATAGTATAGGATGTATGTGATGTATGTTGATGAATTTTTGTGCTAGTCCAGTATATCATTTGCCATTACAATGCGACTTACAATTCCGTGCCATATGTGGGTGTATGTGGGCGTGTATTTTGATTATATCAAAAATGTATACATGATTGGAGATGTGAAGTATGCGTGCATGACTATATAAACATAGTATTGTTGTGTATTATTGTTTATGGATGTGAAGGATTATGAGGAATTTGATGTACAGATGTCAATCCTTATATTTTAGGGGAGACTCTACTAGATTTTTTATAGAATCCTTCTCTAGAATATAAGAATGTAGTGCCCCAAGTATCGAGGTCTTATAGTAATGAATTTAATTCTCCTTAAATCTAAGGTAGTTTAGAGGCATCCAGAATATATAGCAATGCAATATATATAGTCAAGTTAGACAACTTATCTCCTTTGATGCTTCCTTTTATGATTTTCAGATGCTTCATTTAAGATTGTCCAAAATAGATTCTTGATTTGTCCAATCCATTTCTTGCAACCAGAGCTTGAACTTGTTAGCTATTTTGCTTGGATTTGTGAGCTTTTAAGAAGAAGACTTTGATTTTTCATTACTCTATTTCTTCCTCTATATGTTCACTTTCAAACATTCTTGCATATAATTAAGAAAATCTTCCACTTTCTTTTCACTGATAGGTTCAAGATTCATGCAGTAAGGTATACTATTGATTGAAAGTAGTTTTAATAAGTAATCATGATAGACTTCTGCTCATAGCCAACATTGAGATCTTTGAACTAGCATAGTTATGAATTACATAAGAATGACAACTAACGTTATATCCTAGATCAACTCATTTTTGTTAGTTATTGAATATGAATTTTTGAGCATAATCATTTGAGTTATTTTATAATTTTATTATCTTTTGATTTATATGTCTCTTTAGGCATTCTTATCCTTAAGTTACTATTTTTTTGGGTGGTATTTATTTTCTTATTCCTAGTTATCTCTTGATTTATGACTTTAGAGTTTGATTTATCCCAAACTAAATCCAAGGTCTTATCAATCTAATAATAGAAATACATAAGTAAAATTTTGAATACAGATAATGACACATAATAAAATTGATTGAGTTTAGGTAGCATACCTGTACTTTCCTTTCCTCTCTGAACTTTGGTTTCTATAAAAATTGGCTTATTCATTCATTTTCTAGAAACTAGCTTTTTGGAGCCCGACATTTCATCTTTTCTTGACACTACTCCCCATCAATCAGTGATGTATTTTTAATCTCCAAGCCTTCTATTTGCAGAGATAGAACTTCCTCTTTAGAAGTTTATTCCTACTTTTCTTAATTTCCTTCACTTAAATTAATCTTAGTAGTATGTAATATCATTTTGAGTGCAAATTAATTTGCCCCTTTGAAATTGTTTGTATGTAGCACCCCCATTTTAGGGTACTACACTCATATCATAGTGAAGGATTTTAGTACCAAACCAGTAGAGCCTTCCCTAAAATATGAGATTTTTAATCAACAAAATCACCTATCAAATCATTCTCATTTCCACACATACATACTTACACACTCATAAATTCACAGAGTCAATGAGAATTCCCAATGTAATGACAAATAGCTATTAAATTTGAACTGAACTCCAATCTCAACATAAGTGAAGTTAGTCTTGAGTCATTGAAATAAATTTATTACATCACTTGACTAATCCAATTTAGAGGGTCCACAGTAACAAAATAAATGAAAAAAGTCTCAACTATGGTTTCAAATTTTACCATTTGTCTAAACTTTGCACCTGCTGCCCTTCATGGGCACCAACCCCCGATTGTGGTCCACCATCTTTCTTGGCATCTAAAAACATATAAAACAATGGAGTGAGTTCCGAGCAAACTCAGTAAGTAGATTAACAGAAAACCATGATAAAAATAACTAAATCAACAATCCAGACATCACATAAGCAATCAATAAGTTCCATGACAAGTATGCTTAACCATATGCTTTCCATGCATAACACAGGTCACAAGCTATGCTATATCATGGGGTACTCAACTCTGATATGTCATTCTCACACCATGGGGAACATAACTCCCATAACTATTTCCCCATAACTCCCATATACCATTATTACACCATGGGGTAATATTATTTCCCCATAATTTTACATGAATTTCTTATTCAAAACATCTTAATTCAAGCTCTTTTTCTAGGGTTCAATATTACCTAGGATTTCATAATTAAATTGCATAATTTTCTAATCAAAATTTCCCACATCATATAGCCTTTATTAATCATGATTTAACATATCAAAATAAATCAAAATAATGCAATTAAACTTGCTGTTTTGTCTTGAAAAAATCAATAATATTGTTGTCCACTTCTAACTAGTTTTGCCCACTTGATTTTGATGAATAGTTGATGAAAATCTTGTGGCAACCTTGCTGCCTTTCTGGATTGATTGGAGGAATTTTCTATTGGAGAATTTGTGGAATGAATTCATGTTGAGATGGAGAGAAGAGGGTTGTTTACACTGAATGCCTTGCTATTGACGTGAACTCCATTCTATACAACTTGCGTTAACTCTATTGTTAGAAATCTTGGACAGCTTGCAACCCATGCATATCAGATTTATAATGCAACTTGCTTACATAATGTTTTAGGTAATTAGACTCCATCAATTACGTATAAACCTAATGTAAATTTGGACAACAATATATGTTGATTAATTCACATTATTTATATGTCATATAAACTAAATTTTCATGCACTTAAATTATCATTTTGGATAGAAATATAAACACCCTTGATAATACTTAAATTGTACAGCAACTCGATCATTAATTTTCCAAATTTCTTCTTCAATTTAACACTCAAATTTCCCATTATCCCATGTTGCACTACAATCAACTTGGAAGTAATGTTTAACATAAATTGAGGCTTATTCATCAAAATTTTTCAACATAAAAGTTGTATATTTTATTTTTATCTTTCAAATGAATCAAGAATCATTAAATTCGGAGTTCATATGAGAATGTTATAGCCTACACACTATTATTGTCCCCAATTCAAAAGGCATCACTTTATGGGCCCTACAACTCAAAATATAAGCCAAATAAAAACAAGTAGTAAATATGAAAGTTTTAGCCCATGAAATTATATAAAAAATTCAAAAAGAATTACCCAATTTTGAGTTTTTATGAGAGATTTATGGCTAAAAATTAAAAACTGATCCAGAAGAATGAAAATTCTGAAGATCACATTAAATTTCATTTTGAAAATCATATTAAATTTCTTAATTTACATCAGTAATCTTCTTGTCTGATCATCATGCTAATCACTCCTAATCATGTTTAAATTAAATAACAATTAGGCACCAAATCAATGCACTAAAATTCAACGATATATCTCTCATGTTTAATATAATAATTTGGAAACAATTTGATTAATTTTGTCCACATCAATTGATCATCAACTTAACCTGCTTTCCTGGCAATCCTCATGATAAGAAAATACCATTGTAAATCAATCAATTTAATTGCTATCATCATTGAGTAAAAACAAAAATTTGCTAACTCAATAATGCAAAGAAAAAGAAAATTTACCTCAAATCCTGGGATGTAACATTCCACCCCTCTTATAAAAAGTCTCATCCTTGAAACATTAAGACTACCTTCCACAAGGATATTTGTCCTGCATTGCTTCCTCTAGCTCCCAAGTAGCCTCATCTTCACTGTGATTACTCCATTGGACTTTAGTTGGATCACCTTGTTCTTGAGTTGCTTCTCTTTACTATCCAACAATTTGATTAGCTTTTCTTCATACTGAAGGTTGTTACCAGCCTGTACAACCTCCAGTCTCAACACACGAGACAAGTTCGGCTCATACTTCCTCAAGGAAGATGTATGGAAAACATCATGCACACACTCATAGATTGTGGCAATGCCAATGTGCTTGCTACATTTTCCATTCATTCTAGTATCTCATATGGTTCGATATATCTAGGGTCAACTTGCCCTTAATGCCAAATTGTACCACTCCCTTCATAGGAGACACTTTCAAGAATACTTTGCCCCCCACCTAAAATTCCGAATCACACTTTCGAGTATCAGCATAACTCTTTTGATGTGATTATGCTATCTAAAGCTTCTTTCGAATTCATGCCACCTTATCCACTATGTCAGCTATCATCTGTGGACCAACTATCTTACTCTCACTCACTTCATCCCAATGCAATGGTGACTTGCATTTCCTCCCATATAATGCCTCAAATGGTGCCATCTGAATGCTCGAATGATACCTATTATTATATACAAGCTCTGCCAATGCCAAATACTCAGCCCATGAACCACCCCACTCAAGTATACATACTCTTAGCATATCTTCTAGTTGTCTGTTCACTCGCTCTGTCTGTCCATCTGTCTAGGGGTGATATGTGGTGCTAAAATCCAATTGTGTCCCCATGGCCTTATGTAGAGCTCTCCAAAACTTTGAGGCTTAATCTAGGATACTAGACTTAAGAGCACCATGTAATCTCACCATCTCTTTATGATAAATACAGGCATATTTCTCAGTTGTAAATATTATTTTCACAGGTACAAAATGAGTCACCTTTGTCAACCGGTCTACAATTACCCAAATACTATCATACCTTGTTGTGGTCCTAGGTAACCTAGTAATAAAATCCATTGTAATATTATCCCATTTCCACTCAGGAATCTCAATAGCCTACAACAAACCTCCTGTCCTCTGGTGTTCAACTTTCACTTTCTGACATGTCAAACATTTCGCTACGTATTTGGCCACATCATTCTTCATTCCATTCCACCAATAAGTGGACTTCAAATCATGATACATCTTTGTATTTCCCAAGTGTATAGTATATGGTCAATAATGTGCCTCCTCCAATATCTTCTGTGCAAGTTTAGTCTCTTTAGGGATTGCTAACTAACCCCTATATCTCAATATACCATCTACACCTGTCACAAAATTTGGTATCTCGCCATGCTGAGCTCTTTCTTTGATCTTTTGAATTCCTCATCTGCAGTCTATTCTTGGGATAACCTAATTTCATCCACTAAAGTCAATTGTATAAATAATTGGCACACCTATGTAACCAATCCTTACATACACACATGCAGGTCTAAATTTCTCAGTTCCTTAAACAATTCTTTCCTCTGATTAAGCATATAGGCCATGTTGCTCCCTGACTTCCTGCTTAATACATTAGCCACTACGTTGGCTTTCCCAAGGTGGTAATGAATTTCCAAATCATAGTCCTTCAACAGTTGTATCCATTGCTTCTACCTTATATTCAATTCCTTCTAGGTGAAAATATATTTCAAACTCTTATGATCTATGTAAATATCACACTTCTCACAATACAAGTAATGTTTCCATTTCTTTAGTGCAAACACCACTGTCGCCTACTCTAGATCATGCATCAAGTAATTCTGCTCATGTGGCCTTAATTGTCTAGAAGCATATGCTATCACATTGTTATTCTGAATCAACACACATCCAAGGCCATCTTTTGAAGCATCACTATACACAACAAATCCTTCCTGACCTAATGGCACTATCAAAATTGGCACTTCCACCAAATGCCACTTCAATTCTTGGAAAGCTTCCTCACATTGATTAGTCCAATCAAACTTCCTTTCCGGGTCAATCTAGTCAAAGGGACAACAATTGTGTAAAACCCTTCCACAAATCTCCTATAATAACCTGTCAAACCCAAGAAACTCCTCACTTCTATCACATTAATCAGTCTTGGCCAGTTCACTACCGACTCTATCTTATGAGGATCCATGAAATTCCATCTCTCGAGACCACATGCCCCAAAAATGCCACACTATTCATCCAAAAGTCACATTTCTTTAGTTTTTGCATACAATTTCTCTTCCCTTAGCTTCTACAATACGATCCTCAAATGGTGTTCATGTTCTTCCTTACTCTTTGAATAGATCAGAATATCATCTATAGACACTACCACAAATTGATCTAGATATAGCCTGAACTCTCTGTTCATCAAATCCTTAAAAACTGCAGGGGCATTCATTAAACCAAAGGAAATCACTAAAACTTTATAATGCCCATACCTCGTCTGAAAGGTTGTCTTAGACACATTTGCAATCTTAATCCTCATCTGGTGATAACCTGATTGCAAATCAATTTTTGAAAATGTTCTAGCCAATTGCAACTAATCCAACAAATCATCAATACGGGGTAAGGGATATTTGTTCTTTATGGTCACCTTATTAAGTTCCCTGTAATCAATGCACAACCTCAAACTTTCATCTTTCTTCTTCACAAATAGTACTGGAGCTCCCCAAGGCAGCATGCTAGGGTAAAAAACCCCTTGTCCATCAAATCTTGTAGTTGCAGCTCTATCATCTCTACTAGCGCCAAACAATATGGAGCTCTTGATATCAGCCTGACTCTAGGCTGAAGATCAGTGCTAAACTCTACTTCTCTTTCTGGGGGTAACCCTGGTAATTCATTTGGAAACACATCTAAAAATTTCCTTACTATAGGTATCTACTTCTCTGGCCAATGCTCTGAATGAGAATCTACAATAGACACCAAATATGCTTCACACCCTTTCCTCACTAGGCTTATGTCTCTCATTATGGATATAAGTTTAGGCACCCCCCCCCCCCTTCAGTAAACTCTTGAAGATAATTTCCACCTCATTTGGGGTTCTCAAAGTCA